>JACXGK010015177.1:0-10726 GCA_016801125.1 Novumbra hubbsi | reverse complement strand
TTTGTTATAATCAGTTGTAACATCTTTACATTCTCTATATTATCAAACAAATTTGAATTTACTTTCAGTCCTCTTTTTCTGTCCCTGTGGTACAGTAATGTGTTTTGCAACATATAGACAATACATGATTGAGAGAACAATATTCCAAAATCGGAAGTTGGTCCATTAACACTGGGGTGTACCAGTCATGTGATGAAATGCCCTATATCTCATTGATGCTGCTCTTTCAGCAAAATGTGTTACACAGTCTACAACATAAGAGAAAACACATATTTGCTTTTTGCTTATTCACAAACACATTTGGGGCGCCGGCACCCTAGCGATCAAATTGGCGGGGCACCACTAGTTTCAAACCTCTCAATGTTCCTGGAAACACAGCAGCTACATCAAGAACCCTTCTCACCCCAACCATGTATTTTCATTTAAACACCCCTCGCTGAGCCAAGGCTTTACGGAAGCATTTGATCTCGTACTTAGACACTCACAAGCTGTCAGACTGCTGAACACCTTATCGCCTCTATCAAGCTGGCCTGATGGGGCGTAAATAAACTCACCCATGAATTGGCTCACTCACCCAGAAAACTACCATTTATACAGCGCAAACTCACTTACCCACTCATGCATATATTTCTAGATATACTGTATATTCTGTATATTCCTTTTAGTTTTTGCCAAAGCCACCAGCATTTTGTGTTGATAGAACACTGATTTGTGTGGGGTGGACTCATTCGTGGCTCCATTTTCAGCAATAATCCTCTTCAAAGTCAGACCTTGTAGTTAACAACCAACACCACCATCCTTCTCTGGGGTGTACTAACAGTCTTCTCTGGGGTGTACTAACAGTTTTCCCACTGATCTCAACAATCAATATCTACACGTACCGTTCGAGTTCAGGTTAGGGTTCGGGTTATGGCCTGGGTTATGGCCTGGGTTAGGGTTCGGGTTAGGGCTTGGGCTCGGGTTAGGAGAGGTATTCCCAGAAATGAGACAATCATCGTACCCTGAAAGCGGAGGCAGCGTGAACAACATCTTATCTGCCTGTGAGTAAAGACATGTCATTAAGCTTTACATTCAAAGCCTCTCAGGGGCAGGCATGCGGTGAGCTCAAAAGCCCAAAACAAAACCAGTGTATTTCACCCTGCCTCAGGGGCTCGTTGTAGCTCGGGGCCTCGGGGCCCCATCCTCTGTAAGCCCCGGCATTCATCAGGCCCCGAGCCAGTCTCCTGCTCCTTAAAGAGGCTGTGGGTTTGTAAGAGGAGAATAAAATGAGTGGTCATTTAATGGATTCAACATTTGTTGATGCTGAGACTCTAATAGGACCATGAATTGCCAAAGGCCTCCCTGCTGGTCCCTCACAGCAGACGATGTAAGGAAAGATTAAGTGGGTCCCGGAGTTAAAAAAACTTCCTCCTTCATTTCTTTCCATCAACCACAGTATTAAACCTGTGAGTATTTGGTTTTCAGCCATATCTGTGTGCTACGGGATAAGTACGAATTGTCACATTGGGGATGTTAGTTTGAAAAATTGAATTCGACACGAAATGTTTGATTTCAGTTAAACCTCCCAGTGTCCATTTTGAGGGGCAGAGCAACATTTGGGACATCCTCCGTTTGGCACCTGTGCTTCCAGACACGGAGGTGATAGGACGGTTGCATTATACATGCAGTTTCACAACTGCCTGCTGTCAAGCCGGCTGGCTGTTCCCTGCTGCTAGCCCTCCATGCCAGTGTGTTTGATTAGCGCTGAAAAGGACCCAGGGGGAAAAAGGCCCTAGAAAAGAACGTGCTAATAGCATTTGCCACTGTCCGGCTGAGCTGCTCTCTCTGTTGGCCGTCAACTTCACCCCAAAACACTGCCGATGCTATCACACACCTTGTTGTCAGTTTCCTCGTTTTTCTGGAGTTAGCCAAGACTTTTGCACCACAAAGGCACTTCAAATAGCTATTGGACATAGAATTATCCCCTGAGGTAAACAGTTCATTGGAAGGGCCCTGTTGTACCCAAGCCATGAGCAAATATTGGTTTTGTTGAGGATAGTGCAATTGGTGCGGAAATGACACCCCTTTAGTGGTCTCTCGGCTGCTGGACAAAGCTGCACTGGGATTGTACCAGTGTACTGTCACTTTTGTAGTGGCAAAGTGAAGAGGCTCGCAATTCTGCCTGTCTGGAATGGACACACGGCACCTGTCTACATCCAATGGACCACTTTCCTCTGTGATGTCAGGATTCTGCTGAAGTAGATCTTTCAGGGGTTCTCCAGGCAGAGCAAAAATCTACCGGTGGTACAGAAGCCATAAAAAGGTTGAGAAGCTTTGGAAATGACCAGAATTTTCCTTCCTTTTATGTGGTACATATTTTGGTGATGTCTCAAAGCCAGAAGGTTCACCACTTGAAGATCTAAATCATCTTTTTCATCGCTATGAGTCCTCTTTCTCAACAATGCCATATTGCATGGCGTATTCCTCTCAAGTTTCAGGCAACTCTTATTGGATAAAGATAAGGAACTAGTTGCAGTAAGGGTGTCCAGATGCATTTTCTTTAAACAAAAACATTAGCCAAAAAATGTTTAGTCTGTCTTTCATTCTGCAGGACAGTGGCTCCAAATGATTATTGATAGCGGCACTACTATTAAAGAGGCAAGGAGGATACAAAATTGTAAAAGTGCTGTAAATGAACGTATTGTTTTCTTCCAGATGGCCCCGTGGACCTTATGAATGCAAACTGGCAAAAGATTTACCTGTAAAATCCTGTGGACTGTAATTGCTGAACTCCGTAGTCAATGACAGGTATGTGGAGATATTGAGTAGATCCAAACGAGGCTGGACTGAGGCTTTCCTGACATTCATTCATTCACTGAAATCACACTCTCGTATTGACGATTGCTTTGTCTTCCATTCACACTGTCTTAGCCTGCAATCTACTTGCGTTCCTCTCCATTAGCATGGCCAATTTATTGACAAGACTTGGGCAGCATTACCACTTTAGAGAGGTGTGAAATTACCAGGCTTTTAACATGTTAATCTTGACTGAGTGAGGTAATAAATCCGAGCATACAAATTACCCCATCGTCTCAATGATATGGTGACCTCCCAATACCCTAAGAGGTGTGGATTTGAACTCGTGACTGTTGACGTAAACCTAAAGGTTAACAACACGACAATCCAAGATGACTCTTGTTATACATTCTTGCATTTTCAACAGATGGGAAATTATGCTCAAATCTATCTAGATTTGAAGTCCTACAGAAGGGCTGCTATTAAATTCTGAATACAAATGGTATTTTGCAGCTCTGTATATTTGTATAAATTACAGAGTCAAGTAGTCTACGATACACTTTGCCGTCCCGTTTCATCTTTTAATTCTTGGTGCCACTTTTACCTTTTTGAGAAGGTATTCCATGACAGTCACATTAGGCCTCCATGGTTTTTAGTGTAACACACTGAGACAATAAAAAAAAAAAAATAGATTTAATAAAGTTGCCTTATTGAGATCTATATAATCTACTTTTATAACCTGAACTGTATTCTACCCAACTCATCAATCAGAGATGCATACTCTGTAAGTCCCTATAATGGGAGCTTGTGATAGGCCTACATTTCTCAGACATATCCCTCAGTTTTCCGCCAAGCTGTCAAGGTGAACAGTATGGACACACTATATGTAATAGGCTTTTAGCATTATACCTAGCATAAATTCATAGCTGTTTAGCTTCAATTCAACTTGGATGTTATTTGATTAATCAGGCGGTTAAGACTCACAGATTGATCCACACAGATTGATGCAGAACACAATTTATTTCCTTTACGTTATTTGATAATGTGCACAGCACATACACCACAATGTTGAACGAGACCTGTATAAAACTACAGACGTAAAAATAATGTTGATATACGTATATGAAATGCATTGCAGGGAATGTAAAATAATATTAAACTGAATGAAGGTTGTCACAAGGGGTAATATTTATGAACGCAATAAGAAACACATCCAGTCTTAGTTTTCTGTTTTAAAATATATGTCCATGTCCCCCCCCCCTCCTGTGCCAGCAAGAAATTACATCCTTCTTGGTAAAATTAGCATGATAAAATAAAATACAGGTTCTTAATTGACAACAACACCACATGGCGGGTAGTTTAAAATACAGACCAAACACAACACAGTGACCATTTCCAAGATGAATAACACTACTCTACTTTCACTGTTCTGGGAGAAGAGGAGAATACTGTCAATTGTGCTACATGTGCAATTTAAGGGTTTACCACACATGCGTGCAACACAAAGATCCACCTCAAACAGGGGTTAACCTTAAGCCTGACTGTACACTCCAGGCCTGCCGTCCAAACATAGCTAAACTACCTCTATCAGTTCCTTGCTTTTTTTGGGGGGGGGGGGGTTACATCATTAGTAATACATTGTAGCCCATTATAAAACATTGACGTTTGGCAAGGTCATATTTCAAGCTTCTGAAAGATGACAAAATAATATACAAGAGGAAGAGCAGTTGCTGTAGTTTCATACTGAGGTAGTAAAAAGCTAAATCAATTTGGAATGGAGAAATAAAAAAACATCTTTCTTAAATGCAAAATACTGCAATCACACAACTTGGACCAATAACATCTATTTTGTTACTTCAATACAGGAAAACATTTGTGATGTTGAAGTCCATTGTATTGATCAATTTGACTATTACGGGATAAGTTAACTTTACTGGTGTGAACATTTACTATAATTATTCAATGCCTTGACCAACTTGGTTTCCCCAAAACTATTAAATGCAAAATATGCAATCACACAACTTGGACCAGTAACATCTATTTTGTTACTTCAATACAGGAAAACATTTGTGATGTTGAAGTACATTGTATTGATCAATTTGACTATTACGGGATAAGTTAACTTTACTGGTGTGAACATTTACTATAATTATTCAATGCCTTGACCAACTTTGTTTCCCCAAAACTTTTAAATGCATAAAAATTAGATTAGAGAACATCTATTGCAGAACCATTGCTGCACAACAGTACTTAGAAACAGTGCAAAATCCACTTAACTTTCCAAACAAATTGTATAATCTCAAGACACTCATAGCAGCACATTTCATAGATACAAAACTAAAACTTGTGTCTATATAAATGTTCCTGTTGACCTTACGCTCTTTCTCAAAAAATATAAAATATATCTAGAATAAATAAATAATTTAAATGAATCACACTCAAACATTTGAAAGTGCATGGTTTTCCAGCGGCTCTCCTAAACCCTGTCTTGACGATACTAGTACACAGTCTCTACGGGGCCAATCAGATCCTCGGTAAGAAGTGTGTCACTGTCATTGCTGGTGTAATTCTGTTTCCTTTTTTGGTTTTCCCAGTCTTACTTAGCCCAATGTACATCCCTGGGTGGGCTGCTGATTCATACGCATTGTAGTTATTCGCCAAGAAACTTTCCTTGAACTTGCATTCATTGTTGTAGTGACCCTACAGGGAAGACGAAAGAGAGGTTAGGGTACGTCTCACAGTTAGAAACATGTACGTATGTACAGTAGACTAATCCATAGCTGATGTTGAAATTCTGTTGAGCAAATCATGCGGTAATCTTAAAAACGTAAAAGGACTTTTTGGGGAACAATTTAACTTTGAAATACTATATGTTAGACTCAAAGGAAAGGGAAGGATATACACATTTTACTGATTGCATCTGTGGCTTAGCTCACGGTGAAATTCCTGAGCAGTGTGTAAAACTTGCAAATACAATGGCTATCATTTGTCTGTAAAGATCTATCCTCAAGCAAAGTTGTGACCCCCCAAAACCTCCCAGATACCGTGTAATATATACTTACAGATCCATAGAGTTTCCCTTTGCCGTTCATGGCCAGGAACAGACCACTTCGGACACCAAAGAGAGTCACAACTCCTCTCTCCACAGGTGATATCTCAAGGAGACCTAAAATGAGACAAACACGTTTACAGATATGTTTATACTGTTCTTATCTGAACCTAAACAAAGTTGTTTGTAATCCATTGTTTATTTCAGTGTGGTGAAAAAAGATGAATGTGATAAGGGAGACTGAATTGGAATGGTCTAGGTCTATTTTAAAACAGTTACTGAAGCATCCTGCAAGGAAATGATGATTTCCTCCTGTCATATGATGAATTGGAGCAAGGGAGAGAAATGTGATATAGACTTCCTCGCAGTGATGTTCCAAGCAACAGGTTGGAGTTTGGAGATAACTGCCCATACAGAGACTGGGAGGTTTGGCTTACCTCGGTTGTTCTCTTGTGTTGTACATAAACAATATTCACATCAACAACTTTGCAAAGAATGAATAGTACAAATATATTTGACTTTATTCTGGACATACCAGAGTGAAATGTTATTATCCATAATAGATATTGCTGCAGAGATTATGGTTGACCCAGTTGAGCCCAGGGGTGTCAGTGAGGCGAAACCTCCATGTAAACCTGTCATATCTGATTCCTTTTGAGGCTTCGGAAACCTGTCCTGATTTCTTTTTATTTGAAATGTGGGCGCGAAAAATGTGTGTACGGAGGCGCAATGAACCTAAATGACTTGGCCGAAATGTCCACTTGGCTAAACACACCATTGTATCCTTCCACTGGCCGAATGAGACACTAATACAAACCAGTGAAGTCAATACGCTTTTAGACACCGTACTATGTTAATTCACACAAGGATATTCCTCAAAGCAGTTCCTAACCGGTGGCGCCTAGCAGGAGAGAGACGTAAATAAAATCCATGTCTTACTATAATAATGAAGATGTACTCACTGTATCTATTTTCATTATGTATTCCAGTTATCTTTCCGTCTGGTAAAACTTGAATGTGAAAGCCAATGCCAACATTGCAGTAGAGACGCCGAAGTCTTTTGATGCCCATAAGATAATCACCGTCCTGGTTGATCTCTCTCTTTTCCCATGGGTTCCGAGCCAGTGAGCGAGAGTATAGCGTTTCCCAGTGCCGCTCAAGACTGCCGTTCTCTCTTCCAGCGAATGGGGCAGTGCGCACTGAGCTGCAAATCAGTCCCCACACCAGCAGTCGTACTGGTAGCCAGGAAGCGTGGACAGACATCCTTGTACGGTTGGAACTCTCCACACGTGTTTGTTGAAATGTAAAAAATACCCCAAACTCCTGTCCTCCTGTCTGAGGTGCTCACAGGTTGCCGAAAAAGTTGGTGAAACTGCGTTACTGAGCCCAACCAGGCTATCCAGTGAAAGAGTGAACTTCTTTCTCCGCCTGCCAGAAGTACTTTCTGTAGGCTACTGCAGTGGGTGCGCTGAGTGTTTTTGCATTACTCTAGCTTGGCGCTGGAGTTGTTGTCGTCTGGCAGGACTTGCCATGTCACTTATATGCGGTACGAAATTACATCACGCGCCACCTACTGTAATGGTTGCTCTCAATACACACGACTCCGACGCGATATCACTTAGACAACCCCCCCCCCCGTACTTTTTTGGGCTTTGAGCCCTTATCCACAAAGCGCGTCGGAGTACAAATGCCGATCTAGGATCTGTCCGTAAAGCCTTATTCGCTATCAACCAATGCAAGCTAAACTGACTCTAGATCATCCTGACTCACCCTGAGACGCTTAAAGGATATTGCTGGTGATCTCTGATCGTGGTGGTGCGCACCAAACAACTCCATACGCTCAGTTGAAGTAATTGACCTTATCCAAGTTGACACACAAAACTTTACCCCAGCCTATAGGCCTGCACACTGTTCAAAACATGTAGGTAACACTAATATCACACATTGGGTCTCGATGAAGGAAATATATTGAATATTTAAATATGTAATTTGTTAAGAACAAAATTGCGTAACAACGGTAAATGGAAACCAAAATCACCAACCGATTGAGTGCTGGATTCAAACTCACACCGAAAATCTAAGTCAGCAATTAAAATCAAAACGCTGTTTCAACTTGCGTGAATTTCATTAAGACAACTCATGCGACTCAGTAGTGCGTATGGCTCCCACGTGCCTATGAGCACTGCCGACACTGTCTCGACAGGCTCCTGATGAGACGGAGGATGGTGACCTGGGGCATCGCCTCCCAGACCTGGATTAGGGCATCTCAGACGACTAGTAGTGACAAGGACACTATGAAAACGCTAAACTAGAGAAGAACAGATCACATTGATTCACGTTCGCTTATGCTTCCTAACTGGACAGATTGACATCGCTGAAGTTTAATTGACCTGGTGTTATACTGTGATGATTCGGTGTTCCCTTAATTTTTTAAGTAGTGTATTTATATTGCTCGTCACAGACTCCTTAGTATGTCCAGGCGACCGGAAGTATTACGCATGAGATCTTTGTCTAAAATGTAATCGGAATTACAATAAATTATGTTTTGCAGGATGCAGAATAGGAAACAGAAAACCTAACATACTTAAAATAGGAGACAGTGCTGTACCTAAATCATAACAGGAAAACAACAGCCTTTTTAACGATTATTTGTATTTAATAAATAATTAGTTATTACATTACAATGCAACACATCTGTTTGAGACACTTTTAACAGGACACTATTTCGCCGATGTATTTTTATCTTGAAGTTATTTGTTCAGAAACCTAGAATGTGCGCTTCACCCACAAGCTGCGGTTGCTTCCGGTATTCAGACTGAATCTGTCCCACGATGGCCTTGCCTTAAGTAGGCCCGCATATGAGTGAAAACCCATGCCACCCATTCATGGCTATATACAAGTTCAACGAAAAAACATCCCTGGCATCGCCCCTTCAGCCCTATTGATTATATTGCAAGCGTGGCTAATACATGATCTGAATGAAATGGAGGAGAAACGTGAGCTGTGACGTGGGGTGGATATTGTACCTGCTTACAGCGGTTCTTGATATATTTTAGGATGGGTAATTCCTTCCGGAAAGAAGGCGCCTTGTGGTTGCTAACGATGGTTAAGACTATGAGAGTTGCCTCCGTTTTGCTTGATGAAAATTAAGTTTCATTACCTGTTTTCCAGTTTAAATTGCTTGCTATTCGACATTGGTATAGGGTGTTCATAAACCCAATACGCCTTTGTTTAAGTAACCATTCACAGTCGCTCTCCTTGGTACTGCATTTTAGCCACGTGTTTTTACGTTTAAATTGAACGCGTGTATTCAGCAACGTTGGCACTGATATACAAATGTATTCTGAGAAATAGACGCATTGCTTTTGTAAGAACATTGCTTATGAAAAATATACACCACACTAATCCATAACCATACAAAGGTAAAACAAGGATCTAGGCTGTTGTTTTAGTTTGGTAAACTTGATTTTTGTAAATTATGCATCTGTACCAGCATGTCATTTCTTTAGGTTTGACTTTTGACCCATAGGGTGCAGTGTCTACATAGGAACAGAACCAAACTTCTGCTCAACTCACATCACACAGAACACATCACAGTGATATCAGTAGCAAAGAACTCAGAATTCTCCACTCTGACATTTTCAACATCTGTTAGTATTGATAATCCAAATGTTTTACAGATTACCTATGCAGTTATTTAGCGAAATATCTTCAGAACTGTCTCAGAGAAGAATAGCTGTGAAAAATCTAGACTGACACTAGTTATGAAACATGATTTAGAGTAGAAGCACCACACTGGAACAATATTGACAGTAATGTATTTATGTAATAAGTAACGTAAAGTAATAAATAGACAACGACATGGAAATTGAGCTGCACAATTAAGCAATTAACTTCTCTTCAAAAAGATTCACCGGTGCTGGTCTGGCTAAGGATGAGTTGACCTCTACCGTCTGAGACAGAGGGGGGCACGCAGAATGTTCCAACAAAGTGCCTTTGGTACATGTTTTTTTTCTTGAGTAATGCACATAGATTGTTCCCAGTGTCTTCCACTGAATTGCAGCACAGGAAGTAAACATCCAATAATTTGAGTCAACAGTAACAGTTCAAAAACACATTCAGCATTTCTCATCCCATCGAAAAACGTTATTCAGAGGACGGCATAAACATAATATGCATTCTCTCTAGAATATTCAACATAGTTTGTTTGTGTTCTCGTGTGAGTACGGGTTTATGTGGGCATGGTGTGGGTGTGCATGAGTGTGTGTGTGTGTGTGCATGAGTGTGTGTGTGTGCATGTGCTTGTGTGGCAGAAAAGCAACAGGAGCTCTTCTTGCGTCAGCCGTCCTCATCATCGCCACCAGACGCCAGGGCGCCAAAAGCATGTCTGCACCTCCCCTGCCTTGTGAGTCTGATGGCTGTCTGTCTGCACCTCCCCTGCCTTGTGAGTCTGATGGCTGTCTGTCTGTACCTCCTCTGCCCTGTGCTCCCTGTGACTCTGAGGGCAATCGGTCTGTAACTCCTCCCGTGCCCCGTGAGTCTGAGGGCTGTCTGTCTGTACCCCAAACTACTGTTAAACAGCAGGTGAACCAAGTCATGATCTTTGTGGCCCAGGACCCTAGGCAGGAACAGCGAGGCCTTCTCCGTCCTACGGGTCTTCAGGCCACTCTTTGGCCGCCCCTTTCCGTTGATCGACACGTACCGCAGCCTCTCGACGCTCGCCCTTCGCCTGCTGGTGGGTGTGGTGGGAGGCGGGGCTGTCCAGGAGTGACAGGAGGCGTAGGTGTTGTAGCCCAACTCGTGGATTCGCTCCATGAACTCACACTCCGGGTTAAAAGCAGTCTGGACGACGACAGTGTTAAAACCAAAGGCTATACTACAATGGAGCTAGTGCACACACAC
>JACXGK010015176.1:0-10712 GCA_016801125.1 Novumbra hubbsi | reverse complement strand
TGGGCCAGTGGGATAATATCTACATCAGGTAAACACATGGGACTGGGCCAGTGGGATAATATCTACATCAGGTAAACACATGGGACTGGGCCAGTGGGATAATATCTACATCAGGTAAACACATGGGACTGGGCCAGTGGGATAATATCTACATCAGGTAAACACATGGCACTGGGCCAGTGGGATAATGTATACATCAGGTAAACACATGGGACAGGGCCAGTGGGATAATATCTACATCAGGTAAACACATGGCACTGGGCCAGTGGGATAATGTATACATCAGGTGTATTACGTGTCCATAATACACTAAGTCATGTTAGCGTAGCGAGGTTTGTGCCTGGGCATCCCGTGCATGATGCACTGCCAGCGTAGCCAAGGTATTCCCTGACCTGCTGACCTGCTGCTGCTTTTAAACACAATGACCCAGATACGCAGGGCTGAACCCACCCAGTACTTAATGACTTTACCCGACGATACTCTGCCTAGTAGTCACTCTCCACAGACTATTTTCGCCCAGATCACTGGCACAGATCACAGCCACACACAGGAAGGACGGACGCCGGATCGACAGGCAAGGGGGTGATGAAATAGAACTCCTCATGTAGGACGAGGGCCTCTCATTGTCAATCATAATCAAACTCCATATTGTACATAAGATATGATCGCCATTTCCTGTATCACAATGCCTTTCTGCCGAACCACGTGGTCCGACCGCAACGTTTTCAATGGAAGCGTTTCCAAGCGTCGTGTGAGGTGATGATGGCAGGAATTCAGATCGGAGGGATGGTGCTGCGTGTGCACAAAGAGAGAAATATGTATGTCCCCGGGACAGTGAGATTCCTTTCACTTTTATAGGAAGCTGCTGCCACACCTTGCCTGGCCTGGCGGCGGGCCCAGTGACTCCTCCCGTGATGGCCCAGGGGGGGTGGAGCTGAATCCACATGTTCAAACGGAGATGAAAGGGCTTGTAGGGATGGTGCCAATGCCAATTCAACCGCCTGCCAAGTAATCCCTACTTATTGCCTTTCCAGATGTTCTTGACGTTGAATATTCGACTGTCACGGAGCCTCGGACCAACCGTTCTCATCAAAGGTTGGAAGAGTCAAAACAATGCAGTGCTCCAGCAGCACCGGTCATTTCATCTTGAGAAAACAAAGTAGATGTTATTTAGTTATCTACAGAAAAGGGGAGGGTAGTAATTCCCATTTCTCGTGAGTGTGTGTTTTTTAGAAGAGACGGAAAAGTATCTTGAGCCATGACATTCTTTACAATAAGGCAACCACTTATAACCCTTAATAACTTCATCATCTATTTCAGGGGATGTCATTTCCCATCTCTGATTTACGAAAACATCTGTATTTACATCACGTCTGCCTGATGGAGCAAACTGTGACTCCCGTCCAACAAAGCTCAACAAAACTCAGCAGTGAGGATTTAGTAACCATAAAGCATACAGCATTCAGTAAGCCGACTAGTGCTGCAAAGCCTGGTGGTAAAAGTAAAATTAAGAAATTAGTTTCTTTATTTGCTTTGACTTGCATACTATCTTCATGTCTAACTGTGTAATTCAACCTGGTCTTGGTTCAATAGACAGTTAATGCAAATTGGTTTAATTATATAATCATGTTATCATACCTCAGCTTGGCTTTTTGAAATGCACAGTGTTTCCCCGGGCTACATCATTACAGACAAGCCCCAACCAACAGTGGAACGCCACAACTCACAATATATTTTCTACATCCGCCTTTTTCTATTACACTTAAATCTTTTTATTCATCTTCGAATTGTAAGGTATCCACCTGTGAAAGCAACTGAGAAAATATATCTGGGTGTTTGTTTCACAAAAGGAAAAATAACTGCTATTAGGAGATCATAAAGTATGTGTAGTACATCATACAAATCATACCTTAAACCGTAGAGTAACAATATTGTAGCCATTACATGTACAGCCTGCAGTGATGTGGAATGGCCCCTAGACTTCACTGGTCCTTATATTGCAGGTATTCGTCACCACCCGTTCAGTGGATGCGGTTCCACCAGGACCCCGTCACACAAACGTGTCGACTTTCTGACCCCTCTCTCACTCTTTCTCTTCCCGGAGACGGAACGACCTTACGTCATGCCATTGGCACGCAGTGGCCGAGTGGCTAGTGCCCGTGGGGGGGTTGGCCTAGGATTTGGTGACCATGTGATGGTGCTATGGCCGGATTGACTGAGCTCTGTGTCATCAGTCGGCCGGAGGTGCAACAATAAGGCCTAATGCGTGATTAAGTCCCACATGGCCTGGCATTATTAGAAAGCATGTCAAGCGTGACGGTGGTGCGGTCCACAAAACCCTGTCGGTGTGGAAACGTGCATTTTGCCCTGCTGCGTCGGTGTGTGTGTCTCTGTGTACTTCCCTTTGTCTCCCTGCACTGTGTCTCTCCCTTCCCACACGGGACTTTCTCTCTGCAGTCGAAGTGGGAAACCCGCATCACGGCTGCCGGAGCGCTAACGTGCATTTCTGCATGCTATGTGGAAAACCAAAACCCTACAACAACAGCATCAACGTAGCAGCTAACTTTCTATAAACTCAAGTCAGAGATTTCATCCAAGTGAAAAACTATGCACAGAATAGGAGTATCAGAAGCACTTTACAGAAACATTACTGTACAATATGTATATGGCCATTATACCATTTTCTAGCAGGCTCAAAATGAGACTCGTATACAGCTCCGTTGTGATAAATCTTTTTGCTAATACAATATATTGACAGGCTGCTGACTTAACATAAAAAGCAACAGAAGCAACACAAAGAAAAAATACGGAAATCTCAGGTGAAGTTAGTCTGTCTTACGTATGCCCAAGACAAGGTTTGACTTTTGAGGGCTTCCCAGTCAGTGGTCATTTTCAAGGGAAACATAGTTAGAGAGTATAATGATACAGCCCACCACTGGCAGGGACAGGGACCAATTCAAGAAGGTCAAGACTCTCTTCTGGCAGCGAGATGGTCATTTCACTCTGGTTTATGCTGCTCGTTTGAGGGTGGAGTTTGATGGGGAAATTAAACCTCAGCAGATGCAATACAATCCCACTACAGGGATGAACAATGGTCATGTTACCTTTTTCCCCTGTTTAACCAAGACAATATTTTCACCAATCTTGGTACTACCTTATACAATCTAATGATGAGTGACAAGCTGTATTTGTACATTCCACTTACTCCTGTAGCTTGCCACCCATCCTGCCCCGGGCGTTTGTGCTATCATGTCAATCTTCTTTTTCAAACAGGTTCAAAATGGGTTCTGCAAACAGGAGTTATACTACTTAAAAATACAAAGAAAGGACAATAAATACAGACTAGTTAGCCCAGTTTGAATATAGCAAATATGATTCCATAAACATTTTGTCAACAACAACTAGGCTATGAACATGTGTTACAGCTTTGTTTACTCAGGCCAGAGTGACAAAGCTAGACAGTATGCCATTGCTTTCGGCCTACAGTTGATCTGACTGAAAGATTCCCATGCTGTATTTGTTATCACTAATTTGTTTTGAGCGAGGTTTTGTTATGCCTGCTCTGCCTGATTCCGAGAATCCGATTGGTCAAGACATTCATGAACTAGTGGCTGTCTGATGTGGAGGCCAGATAAATTGGGCGTGAGGAGACAAATCAATTATACTTTGCTAGTCGCTAATCTACCTTTATGTTGTTTTTTGGTTTGACATGTGCTTGTTTGTTCCGCCTGATTCCTTTCGGACAGCTGGTCTTTGACTCCACTTGTTTGGTTCATTTGGGGTCATTTCCTCCTTGTCTGCGACATTCCTTTAAGTACATAACCTTTTATTTATGTGTTAGTGTGCACCGACATGAGCAATCTTTTACAGACTTGTTTGTGTGTATTGTTGCTAGCTTCCTGAAATCGTTGGATGTGTGTGATGATAATGATGTTTGTACGTGCATATTTGGCTCTGTGTGTATATGTGAATTTTAACAGCCATGGAGGGCTGGATCAGAACAAACTCCGGCAACTATAGAAGGTCTTTCTCCTGGGAAAAGTCCAAGGACCTTTATAAGGGGAGTGGTAACAGAACAAGTAACAGAACATAATGTCCTTTACTTCAAATTCCTGAATACGTCCATCGAGAGTAGTACTCTAGAATAGAAATCTAGGATTTCTAGGTGAATTGGCATGCTAGAGAGTTGCTCCTATATTATTTGCCAGAGAAATCTAAGGCGGAAAGGCATCCCTAAATCAGTGGAGAAAGACTCCCATCCCACCATTCAACCCTCCTCTCCCGTCTCTTCATGGCTGTCCTGAGCAGAAAGGTTATTCTGTTGCCTTCCCGCTTGGATTGTTCCTCAACGGTTCCCAAGAAGTCCGAAGGAGCGGATCACATAGTAATATAAGTTTCATTGGTCAAAAAATATTGTTTATTTCACTGCAACGGCATGTCAGGTAGACTAGGCCTGAAAGTTATACTGTGTAGCGTACACCAGTCCAATAAAAGATATTCATCTTTCATTATTACCACACACTTTCTTTATACCACCCCAAATGACATGGTATCTTACAGAAACTCAAAAACATCTCACTCCTTCATAACAGTATTTTCTATGGTAAGTCTTGTGCTGCTCTTAATGGCCTGTCCATCGTACTGAGTGTGCAAGGTCATGGACAAGTTTTGTCCAACTAGAGGGTACTACTAACCTTGTTGTGTCTGAGGGTGTCCCGGAATAGAGCATTTGGTTCTCTTCTGTATAACCCTCCCAAACTGATTTCTGACTGTCCGCAGCCAGAGCCTTCTCCAATATGGTTTTCAAATTTGGATCAGCCTTCAGTAGTTGAGCAATGTCTAGGGGAATTTCCAAGCCCCCATCTAACCCAGTCAGATCAAAAGGTACAGAGGTCTTGTTAAAGCCTTATTCCTCTTCATTTACGCTACCCCAAAGTAAACCTTATAAATACCATGGTCCAGCAAATAAATTATTCATACTTCTTTTAATAAATAGTTTTTATAAATTTGGTTTTGCGCTATATGCACTGTAAGAATGTATATTGTGTGCAGGCTGTTTATAATAAAACAAACTTCTTGTAACTCGCCAATGAAAAAAGGCAAACAAATCTTGCTTGCTTGACAGAAGAACTTACGGAAACTGTTATATTACAGAGGAAATGTCTTATTTCCTTATTGAATATCTTTTAAGCTGAGGTAATGCTGTGTCTTGTTTTTACAGGGAAGTTTATCGGACATACTAAGATACAACTTGAATCTCTAATATAAACAGAGAGGAAAGGAACAAAAAGTGAAACAAACAAAAACAGAACAAAATATCCCCCCTCATAACTACTAACCATGTAAGAGATGTATTCCTCCAGTTTTTTTAAGTAAAATGTTTTAAGATCAGAGCAAGAGCAATGTGGAAAGTACACATCCCTGTCTTGTACCTCTTTGGAGGTGAAATCAGAAATTTTAATGTTACATTCCTTATAGACAGCAAATAGGTGGTTTGTTGTACTTGATTAAGGTTTTTTTATCTGCATCAAGACATGTAACAGCAAAGGTTCAAATTAGTTAACCTTTGAGAGTACACTATTTCATAAAGAATCCTAAGATTGCAAAACATGTTCATTTTAGGGAACAAACCAGTTTGATTCAAGTCATGGGGTGAGAGTCCCACCAAACTAAATATTTTTATGCAAACATCTTTTAATCTGGGTAGAGGAGTACTACTTCCTACCCTTTCAGTCTGTCATGCTCTTATTGCGGTCACACCTGAAGGAGGCTGTAGCTCATCAGAAGCCTTGCCCTTTAGGTGATATAATCACGGGTCTGCTCTTGTTCTTAGATTTTCTGCACTTGATCGCGATGAATAAAAGGTCCTACCCTTGTTTTGGAATGTACTGTACAACTACCAGCTTTGGCTTAAATTTTTGGGTTTACTATAGAGAAGGTGCACTTACCACACATGGCTGTAATTACAGTTGTTAATGTACCATTTATTACCCAACACTGCTGTTGTTTTTGTCCAGCAAAAACAAGTTCACGAAAGCCAAGAATAAGCTCTATGGGTGTGCCGTGTGGTGTTTTCCCTAACACTGGCGGCTTCTCTTTGCCTGCCTAGCTCAGCTAGCTGGTAAATGTGTACGAATGGTGTGCTTACGTTGTATTACTTTATGTTTGCTTATGTTACTGCAGAGGTTGCCCTACATGTGAACATGGCTGTGCATCTAATTTGGTGAACCCAGGGAAACTGTTATAATCTGGCTGATGTGTTGTGTTTGGGTGAAAACGCACACTTAAACCGAAAGTTGAAAACCTCTATTAGGTTTTTTCTTAATTGCTAGATGGTTTTACCCTGGAACTACTTGGCCATATATGATTTCCGTTAAAACATCATTAAGGACAGGCACTGTGTAGAACTGAATTACAATTTCACTCACGCTATTATCCAAGAACAATGGTGTGACAACTTCCTTGTACATTTCCGATGTACTTTGACCCAACTAACTATTTCCCTTCGTGCCTGAACACTGAATGCAACAATTCTTCCTACCGAGAGGGATGCATTACTAGTCCTAGCAGGCTATTTTCCAGGCCAGCATTCCATGGTTTATGCAATTGTGGGACGTTTAATTATTGAGTTTGTCAATCATTTGTCCAATACATTTTCCTAGCTGCCCCACCTCCAAATGCAGATATGGTTCTGAGCATAGTAATGCTATCACTGTGGCGCTAGTGACCAAAAAAGTTGGCTTTGTTCTTCAAATTGCATAGATGGCCAAAGAGATTTGGCCTGGGCTAAACTGACTACCCCTACCCTTCTGCCGCATGGTGATGTCTAAATATGAGTAGTACCACATTGACCTACTATTGACCTCTAGTTTACCTCTGGGTCTAAAAGAAACTAGGCATATATTCCTTCCTGTACATCACTGATCCCTACTGGGGACATAATAATTCAGGCTGAAGTAATCAATCACACTTTCATTATCAGTGCGCTGTGAGTTATTAGTTTGAGATTTCAGTCTCTGTGTTCACTACACAACAAGCAAAACTTGTTATTGATGGTGAACTTTTAGGACTCTTGTATGGTTCACTATAGCGTGGTCTACAGTGCCTGGGTTGTGGGTTTGGTTCAAGTGGGGACTAATATGGAAAACAATGATAATATGTGCACAGCTATAGCAAACCCACTCCAGTAGTCAGTGTCTGCTGGATAACAAAGTATAACTGTTTCCATATCTGTTTTCAATGAGAAGTGGTTTCACCAGCTACTTCTGCATCCTGCACATTCCTGTGTTTAAATATATTGCATTAATGGACACAGTATGCCTGGACACAACATCTGTAGACACAGCATGTATGGACACAGCTCGTATGAACACAACATGTATGGACACAGCATGCATGGACACAGCATGTATGGACACAGCATGCATGGACACAGCATGTATGGCACCAACATACAAACCCCATCATGTGAGCATTAATTCAGTGTCAAGGGTGGGGAAATGAAAGAAAACATTACAAACAATCCTGACAATGGAACAGTGCTTCTTTAGCTTAGGAAGGACTGGTTCCACCCACTCAATTGGTGAGGCTGTCTGCACACGTTGCCCTAGACTGTAGGATAATTTTTCCTCTCTCCTTCAAATACAGGCAATTTGTCTTGTTGAGGCCCAGGACAGCAGTTGATTCTTCCAGAAGGGTTTTGAAGTTACACGTCATTGCACTTACAGGCCCCCATAGGTGTCTTTTGCAGTTGGTGCGTCTCAGCACCTTTTAGACCGTAGTTTCCTGAGGCTTCAAGGTTTTATCTTCAGTCTCTAGTGTTTCTTTCAGTCTCACCGGTCAGCTTCCATCTATTTAAATGGATCGTGTTATCGTGTTCATGTTATTGGGTTTCAGGGAGAACCAAGAGAAATAACAGCATGTTTGAGTTGTGAGCATCGAAAAGGATTAAGCAGGGATTATCTGGGGTCCTTCGTGAGGTTTGGCATATGCCTCTGCCTGCTGGAGTTGATGGTGCCTATAATAGACGTTTTTCCCTCGAGGGTGGTTTTGGAGGCAACCAGCTCATCTCTGGGAAATGCCCACACACTTAAAAGCACACCACCACTTAAATCATTGGCTCCAGGTATTATCACGCCTCACTGTGCTGGCCCATTGGAGGGGCCCGCAACACCTCTCGTGTCCCACTCCCATGTGAAAACAGTGTTCACTTCAAGTCTGTTCCTCTGGTTCCTTTGGGAGCTGGTATGGTGTTGAGAATATGTGCACTCACGATTTGAGTTTGGTACTGCTGTGTCCTGGGCATCACTCACGCGTTGATTAGATGTTTTTCTACGCCAGTGTTATGTCTCCCCCCCAGCCCATAATGTGCTTTCAATTGGGAAAAATAGGATAAGTAGACTACATTTTCCACTTTGTGCAATTCTGAGAAGGGCCATGTATTTAGGTTTTCATGCAAAAAATACATTGGGACCCATTCTATTTACATGCTTTTAATTCTTTTGTTGGTTTTGTGACAACTAATAAAACAGTAGAAACAATGTGATGATTATTATGCAATGCTCATTGCAGTGTATGACTGCTATGGTATCAGGACCGAAAATATGGATGGATCCCAGCAGCTGTCTAACCACTGATGGGTTCATGTACAAACATGGATCAACCTGACACATGAACATGACCAGCATTAAAGCTCTTTCCTTTGATGTTTAAAACAAGAAAGGACCTGCATTTTTCCACCCGGTGAAACCAAAGAATCTTAGAATATTTGGGTATAAACTTTCCGGTGATGCCTGACTCGCCGGCTGTTAAATTGACCTCACCTACCCATAGAAGACAGAACACTAAACAGCAGCTTTTGAGACATTATGGTCAAGCATCAGAAGGTTATCATAGCTTCTGACCATGTGTGCAAGGCTACGCTAGGCTCCTAGGACTATTGGCTGGTCAGCATTGGCTGTTGCGTTGGACATGCTTCAAAGGTCCGATCTAAAGATATCCTCCTATTAAGACGATGTGTCTGTCTGTCGTGTGGAAAGTGTGAATCCCAGCTGTTCCACAGGTTTAGCAGCAGAATGATAGACAACGCTAGTCTTTGGGGAGGCTGGATAGACTTCCACGGTCTAGGCTCCAAGCCAGGTCCTGGCCCATTCATCTATCCCTGTCTCCTCCTAACTATCTGCAAAAAAAGACTGTTTTATTAATTCAACCCAATGTCATTACTATACACTATTATACAATCATTGTCATTTGAGTCTTTATTTAACAAAATATCAGCATTAATGTTAAAAGAACTCCTAGAGAAAATGTATCTATGATTTACACTGCCCTCTGCAGGGTCCCAATGCGCTGTTAGTATGTTGCAACTTGAATTCAACTCTTGGCTGCAGACTCACTTGTACCGTAAAGCAGTAACTTAGACCCCTAGGGAAATGTGAATGGTTATGTGGATTATAATTAATGCTCATCTTTTGCAAGAATAAACCTAAACAATTCTAACTTTAATTAAAGTCACTCTGAAATTAAAAGATTCCTGCAACAACAACATTCCAGCAACAACAGGATGTTCTAATAAAGACCCTGCATCTGTAAGGTGACTGCTTCTTGGAGAAAACAGGTTTACCTCAGATTTGCCCACATATTTAAAGATCAGAGATGAATGCTTTAGGAGCCTGGCACGCAAGGAACAAGTAAACATCATCCTGTAGTAGTTTGGTGCAGTGTACATTATGGTGGTACCAGAGCACAGGCTTAGTAGTGATCCTTATCTCTCACTCCATGGGCAAGGAGCCAAGCACTGTAGTCCTCAGTTGTGTCTCTTTCTTCCCCCCATTCCCAGGTTTTGCTCAGTGTTCCAAACAGCTCCTCAGCCGGCAGAGTCCAAGGCCACAGGTCTTCACCAGTCAACCGGACAGCCCTTCCACCTCCATGTCCCTTCCCTGATATCCTGTGGTCACCTCTGGGCTGGCGTGCAAGATGGGGCTACACTCCACTTCCAGAAATTAAGCCGCGCATGGTTCGAATTCAAGGCCAGGTAACTGACACATGCGTGATGTGATCCATAACAGACGTGCTCGTCGCACCAGCAGAAAAACCAAAGTGGAATGCTTCCAAAATAGGCTTGGTTTTGGCAAACAAACCTCTGTGGAGCCACAGCTCAGTTGAGGGCTGCAGTGCGTTGTAACTGGCCTTTGACCTTGAAGGGGATCAAAGCTTCGTCATTGTTGGTCCAAGCAGCTGAACGCGTGACCCCCCCTTTGACCTGGGCACTGTGGCGGGGGCACAGGGATCCTGACCTGTAGCCATGTCCCTGGGCATGTTTGTTCAGGCCGTTAGGGCACGGGTTAGGCGTGTGTGTGTGTGTGCTCATGTGTGTGTATGGCAGACAGTACAACAATGATTCTAGACCGTGTAGACATGGAAATCCTCAGAGTCAAAATGTTCCCACTGATTGTAAATCGTTCTCTGACACAAATACTTTGATTCTATGACACACCATAGACTAGACCAGGCGGACTCATCCCAGCGTCATTATTAATCCTCATCCTGCCTTACCTTACCCCAGATGGGACGCTCCTTGTCATCATCATCCACGCCCTGTGTTACCTCATAATTTAGCATTGCTTACATCTTCGTCAGGATATGCAGATGGGACACTGGAACTGACTGGTGTTACATCGTCATCAGGAAAGGCAGACGGGACACTGGAACTG
>JACXGK010015175.1:0-10651 GCA_016801125.1 Novumbra hubbsi | reverse complement strand
GGCTGCCTAGTCACATTCCCCCGTGGAGGCTGCCTAGTCACATTCCCCCGTGGAGGCTGCCTAGTCCCATTCCCCCGTGGAGGCTGCCTAGTCCCATTCCCCCGTGGAGGCTGCCTAGTCCCATTCCCCCGTGGAGGCTGCCTAGTCCCATTCCCCTGTGGAGGCTGCCTAGTCACATTCCCCTATGGAGGCTGCTAGTCCTAGTGAGTGTTATTTGTAGGGTAGAATACGTCTGTAAGGGTCTTTGTGACCAGCCTTTATCTGCCTTTCTGAGCCACCCCCATGTTAAATGGCAATGTTGAATCATATCTCATCCCAGTGCAGTTAATGTGAATTACAGTAGAGGCTTAAAGGGCTGGCAATGTCTATGTGATGGTATACATTTCCCAGTAAGCCTGGGCTCTGGTGTTATCTGAACACACTAGACACTTTATGAAGGTCATGAAGGAACTAGTCTTTTAGTACCATATTGAAAAGGATAAAACAGTAACAATACACATTGTTTGTTATCAAACAATATGAAATACATATATTTATTTATTTCTTAAATATGAAATACATTTTTACACAATGGATTGTTATGGAGATGTGGTTGGCGGTCTGCTCAGTATACTTTATGTAGTGAACAGTTCGCTTCCGGGACCGTGAACTCCAATTCATGGCTCTAGCTAAGCCGAATCATCGGCCAATGTGTGTTGTGTAAATCTGAGGTGATAAAAACAATGATGATTTCTGTTCCACCTGAAACATGTATGAAAAAGTTATTTAATTATATTCTAAATCTTAATTGTCTCATTTTACCAAATAGTTTTGAGGGACGCAGCTGTGTGAAACCTCCTACGAAGGCTTGTGGTTTGTTTGATTAAGCAAAATTAGAAGATTCTCCATTTTTTAAGTCTCAATTTTGGATAAATGCTGGCTTCACCATAGATGCAAACAGTGCCAGTGAGGGCAGAATAGGCATAAGCTACAGACACTACTTAGCCCTATGCAGGTTTATTACTACTTCTAAAGCAATGAACATGAGGAAATAATTGTCTCTCCTTTATTTTTTTATGGCCCTTATTAGGCCCTTCCCATTTGTTTCTGACTGAGCAATTAAATCAAATGTAACCATTTTTTTTACATGGTGTGTATGTCAAGGTGCGGCTGTGTCCTCCTCAAATAAAGAAAAATCTCGAATGTTTCCATTCTGATAGAATAGGTATCTGGGAATTACTGGAATAAAGGTGAGCCTGAAGAAAGTTTTTAATAAGCCGGACGACCTTGTGTTCAGAGAGTGGCTAAGTACGTTTCAGTAAGAGATCAAGGTTGACAGTTTTGATCTTTTTATTACAAGAACACTTCCTTTTAAGCTAACCTGACTTTGTTCCCACAAATGACATAAAAGAAATGTACTGCAAGAAGTCAAAAACTAAAGAAATATATTTACGTTCTGTTGGATGTGATCAGTCAAAGCCCTGTTAGAACTCTGAAAATTGTATCACGTTCTGTTTGTGTATTGCTTTCCCCTTGCCGAAAAACAGCTCTTTTATTTTTATCTTGATTAAATGTTTGTTGTGCTGACTCCTAATTTGCGTACATTTATGCACAAGGATCCCTCATAAAGATGTAAATTAGTTCCAACTCTCATCAGAGCCTAGCAGTATACGCACGCATCACACTAGCGTAAGCACACCCTACACACACACAAACAGACTCACCTAAGGTGAATTCAGTTATACAGATTGGTGTCATGGAGGGGTTGTTTTGATAAGCAACAACTTGGTCACGTTCTCTTGGTTAGACATGGATGCATCAGTCAACGGTGGCCTCAAATAGGTGTCTAGGTTTTGTGCTTCATCAACAACAGAGCAGATGAAACCACATTTTATCTTGATGCTTGTGTATTGGAATGAAGCTCTCCTACACTCAATTAACCTATAGGAGGCTTTTCTTATTCCCTTAATCTATGCCTTCTGTCCTAACCATGTTTTTAGTGTAGTATATTTACATTTGGATATTAACTTTTGTCAAAAACAAATCCAGCCTGAAAATAAGATTTCACTTTGAATACTCATGATGACCATTACATGATTACATTTTTTTTCCAAAAAGTAGCATCAAAGGATGTATTTCTAATTTGCTTTACTTTCAGCCTGCTAATAATACTAATGTGCGATTACTTCGCAACTGCCTTTGCACCTGCGGTAATCTAATAAGACATGTAGCTGTGTTTGTCTTCCGGAGATGGACAGCAATGTACTGTGAGATCTATATTAACTTACTGCCAGTACAACTGCCTTTGCACCTGCGGTGATCTAATAAGACATATAGCTGTGTTTGTCTTCCGGAGATGGCCAGCAATGTACTGTGAGATCTATATTAACTTACTGCCAGTACAACTGCCTTTGCACCTGCGGTAATCTAATAAGACATGTAGCTGTGTTTGTATTCCGGAGATGGACAGCAATGTACTGTGAGATCTATATTAACTTACTGCTAGTACACAGCTTGAAACCTGATACAGCTGCTGGGACTGCAACCACACTTTACAATTTGTAAAAATGTTAGCTTTTCTAGAGTATTAAAAATACATAGAGTATGTATGTTTATGATATTGTTTATTCAATAAAGCCTTACCAATTATTTACTAATAAACAAGTGGGCAATATCTGGTACATAACATTTTTTGTCATGACATTTGTAAGACAATTTGCAAACAGTGTCAAGAATTAACATATGCAATAACAATTACCACCCTGTTTCCCAAAAAGTTGGGAAGCTGTGTAAAATGCAAATAAAACCAGAATGCAATTATGTTTAAATCATGTATTCATATAATTAATTGAATATGTAATTAAGATATTACATAGACCACATATCAAATGTTGAAAATGAGAAACTATTTTGGAAGAAATACATGCCCATTTTGAAGCAAAACCTTTCAAAAAAGTAGGGGCAAGAACATATTTACCACTGTGTTTCATCACCTCTTTTAAAAAGAATACTCTATAAGAGTTTCGGAAACTGAGGAGTCCAATTGCTGTAGTTTTGAAAGTGAAATGTATTCTCATTCTTGCTTGTTTTAGGCGTTCAGCTGCTCAACAGTTTGGGGTCTCGTTTGTTTTATTTCTTATTTCATAAACTACATTCCAGACCTTTCAGTCCAGACCTGTCAACCATTGAAAACATTAGGGCCATTATGGAAAGACAAATCAAAAGTTTAAATAGGGTTAGGGATGTCCTCAGACTGTAGGGTTAGGGATGTCCTCAGACTGTAGGGTTAGGGATGTCCTCAGACTGTAGGGTTAGGGATGTCCTCAGACTGTAGGGTTAGGGATGTCCTCAGACTGTAGGGTTAGGGATGTCCTCAGACTGTAGGGTTAGGGATGTCCTCAGACTGTAGGGTTAGGGATGTCATCAGACTGTAGGGTTAGGGATGTCCTCAGACTGTAGGGTTAGGGATGTCATCAGACTGTAGGGTTATGGATGTCATCAGACTGTAGGGTTAGGGATGTCCTCAGACTGTAGGAGGGACCATGCGGCACACCCTAACAGCGCACCAATGAAAAGACAGCAAGGCAATGTCAAACCAAATTCAGCATGATTTCGAGTTTGGGTGCTAGTTCACGACCGTCCAATTTTTTCAGCCTTGTCCCTTGTGTACAGATATTTGTCTGGATTTTCTGAATCTTTTAATTATAATATGTAGGTTATGAGATCCCCAAATTCTGCAATTCTACGCTGAGAAACATTATTTAAATAGTTGCACTGTTCGCCCACGTCTTTCACAGAGTGGTGCACCCCTCCCATCCTCTCTGGAATGATCTGTTAATACCCAGTCATGCATCTGACCTGTTGTGTCATGTTCCACCAGGTTTATGTTTTCTTGCCTCTGTCCTAACTTTTGTTAAACATGTTGCTGGCATCATATTCACAGTGGGCATATATTTTTCAAATAACAACAGATTGTCTCGGTTTTATCATTTGATGTGTTGTCTTTGTACTAGTTTTTTTTGAATTTGGGTTTTAAATGATTTGCTCATAATTGCATTGTTTTTACTTCCATTTTACACAGCGTCACAGTGTTTTTGGAAAAGCGAGTTGTACTTGGATCATGCTGTTCTGCTTTAAAAGGGCACGCATTTATATCAATTGAAATTTGCTCAGGAAAAGTGTCTAGCTAACTCACACTATATCAGACACTGCTTGAGCAAATGAATCATCTTCCTATAGAGATCTCACATTTACATAATGACAATGATAGGCAGACGGACAAGCTAATAGTAACTGAAATGTTTTTGGTCGCATTATTTAAAATGACGCAATGATGCTCTGCATCACTCTTGCCTATGTTTTAGTTTTTTGCTTTTGAATTAGTTGGTTTACATTGCTTTTTATTAGGCTGGTTATTCTGCCATGGCTACATATTGGTGCGTTGGTTGTCCACAAAAGCCTGTGCCTCCTCGCTGCAGAGAGGCTGGCATCATTTACCCGTTCTGCACACACACTCGCACCAGTGTGGAATTTGTTTGCCATCCTTCTCATTCAATTCGCTGATTGTGTTGCTTTCTCAATCCCACACACACACACACACACACCAACCTGTGGGAAAACCTACACGCTGTACGTGTTCCTACGTGCACACAAACACACCCAAGACTTTGATTCCCTATTCCTTTACATCCTTGCACCGTCAACCCAGCCAACAAGTCGTCCCAGTCCCAGAGCATGCTTAGCATAAATCCAACAAGACTGGGATTTCTAGCTATGTTTAGCATAACCAAGAAGGGAAGGGATTCTTTCCGAACCTGATTGTGTGTGTATAAAAACAAAAAAATGTAAATAACATAAAAGTCTGAGCTGTAGCGAGAGTACCAGGAGTTGAAGGAACTGCTTGCCATTCATCTGAGCAGGGTTACAATAAAATAAGAAACAGTGAATTGATAATACACCGGCTACACCTGCTTGACTCCCTTTCCTAGTCAAACCGGCCCTTATTCTGCTCCCATCACTCACGGCTCCTTGAAACTCAAGGATGTTTGGTCCCTCAGGGGGCCAGGCTGTCAGTCTAGTGATGTTTGACAATAAGGCGGCCATGTTTGTATGGCTCATTAGTGTCTTGTAGGATTTTTATTTCCCAAAGCGAATTTGACGGTTTCTTCATGTTATGTGTCCTTGTGTCGAACTTGTCTAAATTATTGAGACTCTGGAATTTTTTGTTCAAGCTATGGGATTTCGAACCCTAAATGCTGATTGGCTCAAAGCCGTGGTATTAAAGAGCATATACCACAAGTATGACGACAAAACTGTGCATATTGCGCAGTTGGCACCTCTGGGGTTTGCTGTATAGGGCCAATACTACAGGTATGGCCTGTATGTCACTGTGCTTAACACCAACTCATAGCCATGGTATATTGGCCATACATTGTACCACTTACATAGACATCTTTCTAGTAAGTGGGCAACATTAGACATTCGACATTTACCTTGATGAAAAACAGGTGGGTATGTTCTTTAAAGGCACAGTTGGCTCATTTGTAAAGTACAGTATGTGGGCACAGTGAAGCCAAGCTCGTCTCGGCCCTCAATATATATTTAACCCACATATTAATTAATATATCACAGGCCCTTGCATGCACAGCAATAAATTCACTGCCTTGCGCTTAGTTTTGGCATTACAAGATCAGGGTTATAACCCTCCCTCACATATTGGTACATAGGGTCCTGTAGAGGGTGGTACAAATAGATAGGGGTTCAGGGTTACGCATTTAACATGGTTGCTTTGCCTAGCAACTTCTTGTGTCTCTCTGGCTACTTTAAGGCCTGTATGCTTAATGAAAGTAGAAGGTCTAAAGATTTTGGTATAGACTTCATGGTGGAGCATGCAGTGTGATTAGACACATACTGTATTTCAACATTCACAAATGTTCACAAATGAAGCAGCGCATTAACCACGAAAACACAAAACATGAAGAAAACCTAAAACAGAATTTGGTTGGTTTGGCGCGTAGTGCAGAGATGAATGAAAATGCAGGAATTGATCAAACAGGTTGTTTATTTGTAGACCGTTCAAAACACATGGAATAACCGTGGATAGAAATATATGGAAATAAACAAGAATAGGGCATATAGCCTAATACCGCTCACATGGAACAACAATTCACAAGGAATGTGAAAACAAACAGAACTGTTGTACATACACAACTGGGAACAGGTGTGAGTAATAATTCTTGTTGCATTCAAATGCAAAAAGAAAACAAAGATGTGACACTTTGAAAGGAGTTTTGAGGGGATGCTATGATTTTTCAGTGGTAACAAATTACTTTCAAATCCTTCAGATGTGCATGCAGTTTTATTTAAAAACAGCACATTTTCCATGGAAAACCAGTATCAGGATCAACCATTAACACAATAACCTACACTACATTAGGAACATAAAGTAATGCTATTGTGGTTTCTTTTCATGTAATGCCTTGTTTATATTTAAATGATACCCAAAACTCAGACAGAATCATTTGCTAGAATTGTGATCCACTGAGGCCTTTTTTTCCAATGTCAATTTTATTCCACATGGGTTGCCTACCTTGGAGAGTTGTTTTATTGATAATGTGAGGTTATCCAATTCCGCACGGCCTCGTCTTCTGTAGGCAAATAGTAGTAACAACTGCTATACAGATCCAATGCACGTTATTTGTAGCCGGTTTGGGCTTGTTTATTCATGGTGCTGGCTGATGGTTTGTCAGTGCACATTACCATATGCATTTCTACTTTTCTCTCTATCAAACAAATAAACAGAAACACACAGACGGATGTCATTTTGAGCATTATGGTTTGGGAACGGGGAGCTGTTTGGCAGACTGACTATCTGCACGCTGTCAGTCCTCAGGGTCCCCTTGCTCAAGTCTCTTGACTCCTGTTCACACAGTCCTGTCTCCATGGTTACATGCTAGGAGGCTATGTGGCATTTCATGCTGTAGTACCTTTTCTCGTCGAGCAGTGACACAGAACATTTTCTGTGTGTCTTAGAAACAGGCACAGGCATCAGGATTCATTCAACCATATGGGTTTTAGTCAACGCAGCTGTTTGTTAACACATTGAACAATATTGCAAAGGCTTATGCTAATTTTCATTATAAACATGAAATGCCTCCTATGCACACCAAAAACAAATCTCTAATTTGGTGCATACATTTGTGTTAATTTCTCTTAGTTGATCTTCATTCGCCAAAATTGATTGTCCACATGACAAGTGTGATGTAGTGAGATGTTGATTAAAAGGCATGATCATTATGTAGTGCACTGGGGACAATACCATTTAAAGATGTGCAGTTTGGTCATACAAAACAATCCCAGGGCGACTAATGTTTTAAGGGAATCATGCTGTCTGCAGGAATGTTTACCACAGCTGTTGCTAAAGGATTCCATGTTCAGTCCTTCTCCTTACAGCAGTGTAGTTGGGATAACCACCACATTCATCTTCTTTTCCAGTGGGATTGTTTGTATTGTAACTTTCTTCATGGAAAACATCTGAACCTTGGAAAATGGCCATGCTGGAGAAGTGTTCACTGATCAATCCTGGTTTCAGCTGTACTGGACAAGTGGCTGACAGCCTATTACAAGTTACATTTATATTTTTGTTCAGTGAACTAACTACATTAATTTGTTTCCAAATCTACCGGAAAAGGAACTGTCTCATTTTTTTTTTTTGCTTTAAATGCATTGTCTTTTTACAAGGACTTGGTGTTTTGTCAGAATGGCTGAGATGTGGTAATGGGAGCAGTCAAGTTTTCTTTGTAAGAATCACTGGGCTTTATTCAGCTAACGGAGGAAATGACTGTGTTGGTGTCTGTACTTTCCTCAATCATATGAATTGCATGATTGGTTTGACCTTCTGTCTAGAATACAGATTTCTGGTATGCAGTGCTTGTTAAGATCCCAAAGTATGAAGATGTTGCAGAAAAATATAAAGACCGTCATCAAGTCGCAGTGGTCCAATCCAATTTGCCACTTTACCATAATTTATATACAATATGAAGACCTATTGATGTAAGACGTTACATAATGATGGGTAAGCTCTGGCAATCACTTTTCAAGTCGAAAATGGATTTCTGCTTTTGTGAGGCTTTAAGAGGCCGTTCATGATGTTTGGCGACAACTAGGCTCAGAGTAATTATTTCACCTTTCAGGTCTGCGCAGAGTACACTTGGCTCCCTTGACATCCCATTGATACTGTCAAATGGAGACTTTACTTTATTGATCTGTTTTATTTTTCCTTGGGAACCAGGGGTCAGTAAGATATATACTTATATCTTAGTGAACAGAATTTCTCACCTCTCTCCACCAAAACAACGTATGTCTATTGTGGGTTCAGGAACAGCACAAAATGGCTGTCTATCTTTGACTTGGGTCTCATGAGTCTGTGGCTGGTAACATGTTGTAGGGCATTCAGTCCAATCTTTCCAGTTGCCTGACTTTGGACAATCAACATATTTACACCGTGTTCTCAACCAATGATATTTGTTCTTTCCTCAGGGGAACAGTGGAGGCCCGCTTTGTGTACGTCTTTGTCCTGGGTATCCTCTTCACTGGCTCCAAAGACTTGCTGAGGTCCCAAGTCATCACAACGGACACTCGGCTGAAGAGCAGGGGCTTGTGGGAAATCTACAGGTAAGTAGCTTACCCTGCAAGTAGTCTAGAAAATGGAGAGGTCGGGATAACAACCAGTAGGCGTTCAGTTGGAATTAGGTTGGACTATGGTTTCATCCGGTTATTAGTCTGTAAATTAATCAGGATGTGTTCAATTTGAATTTGGTTAGACTATGTTTGCATCCGGTTATTACACTGTTAATTAATAAGGATGTATTAAATTGGAATTTGGTTAGACTATGTTTGCATCCGGTTATTGGACTGTAAATGTGTCTTCTTACAGCGGTGTGGTTCTGTTGGTGGCCCTGTTATTCCGAGCTCACAACCTGCCGGTGCTTTGCGGCTGCCTGCTGGTACAGGCCTTGATGGCCCAATTTATATGGAAGAAGCTCCACTACGATGCGGCCCAAACCACCATCATGCACTACTGGTTTGGACAGGCCTTCTTTTACTTTCAGGTCAGTGGCAGTTAGACAATAGGGTTAGGGTTAGGGTTAGGGTTAGGGTTAGAGTTAGAGTTAGAGTTAGAGTTAGAGTTAGAGTTAGGGTTAGAGAATGTCAAAGGCTTGCTTGATCATCCAGAATCATCATTCCCCCGAGGGGAAGGGTAAGACTCAGTAAAGCTGTAACCAGCTGTAACCAGCTGTACTTCACCCTCAGGGGAAGGGGAAGACTCAGTAAAGCTGTAAACAGCTGTAACCAGCTGTACTTCACCCTCAGGGGAAGGGGAAGACTCAGTAAAGCTGTAACCAGCTGTAACCAGCTGTACTTCACCCTCAGGGGAATGGTAAGACTCAGTAAAGCTGTAACCAGCTTTAACCAGCTGTAACCCGCTTTACTGAGGCCGAGCTGAGCCCCCCCGATTTCCTACAACTCTGATTGTACATTCCAAAGAGGTGGCTTTGTCATGCTCTTTGACAGAAGGGGTCATTTTGCAAACATACACCTTTGAGGAGTTGAGCTATAGTGGGCCTCGTCAGCCAGTGAATTAACTGAGCTCAGTCAGCAGTCGCCGAGAGCTTCTCCATCTCACAGAGCTACGTCACCCTTGAGCCCTTGTAGGGTAATGGAAAGGGGAATGAGACACTGGGCCCGAGACTGGAGAGAGGGGGCGATGAGGTGGAGGCAGGTTTTTCACCCAGTCAGCCGTCTCCTAATGGCTCCCTAAGGAGCCTGACACGTTTTATTCATACCAGCTTCAGACTTCCTTCCAAAAGTTAACATTGAGTGAGATTTTAACAAGCGCACCTAAGGTGAAGTTAGTAGCAGTAAGTTTGTCAAATCATTTAACCAGATTAAGTCAGCAATGTCAGCCTACTCATGCTAATTACAATAGCCACTTCACCAGCATCTGATTTAGCTAACTTCTGTTTGTTATTTTGTAGGGGAACTCAAACAGCATAGCCACTGTGGACATCTCTGTGGGCTTTGTGGGACTGGAGAGCTACGTTGAGTTCTTGGCTGTCTTCCTCACAGCTCTCAGCACCTATGCCGGGCCGCTGCTCTGGGCCGCCCACCTGGTCTGCTACCTCAGCTCAGAGAACAGGTCAGTTAGCATACGCTCCCCACCTCACAAGAGAGAACGGTAGTGATGAGTCTTTCATACACTCCCCACCTTACAAAAGAGAACGGTAGTGATGAGTCTTTCATACACTCCCCACCTCACAATAGAGAACGGTAGTGATGAGTCTTTCATACACTCCCCACCTCACAAGAGAGAACGGTAGTGATGAGTCTTTCATACACTCCCCACCTTACAATAGAGAACGGTAGTGATGAGTCTTTCATACACTCCCCACCTCACAAGAACGGTAGTGATGAGTCTTTCGTACACTCCCCACCTTACAATAGAGAACGGTAGTGATGAGTCTTTCGTACACTCCCCACCTTACAATAGAGAACGGTAGTGATGAGTCTTTCATACACTCCCCACCTCACAATAGAGAACGGTAATGATGAGTCTTTCATACACTCCCCACCTCACAAGAGAGAACGGTAGTGATGAGTCTTTCATACACTC
>JACXGK010015174.1:0-10717 GCA_016801125.1 Novumbra hubbsi | reverse complement strand
GGACATCGACGGGTCCCCCGCCTATGCTGTTCGGTCGGTGTTGGACTCCCGGCGTCGGAGGGGGGGCCTGCAGTATCTCGTGGAGTGGGAGGGGTATGGCCCTGAGGAGCGGAGCTGGGTTCCTCGCTCGGACGTCCTCGACCCGTCCCTCTTGCGGGATTTCCATCTGCGCCGTCCGGGGCGTCCTGCTCCGCGCCCTTCGGGTCGACCCCGGGGGGGGGGGGGGTTCTGTCACGTCACCGCCTAGTGGAGGACACTCCCCTGTGCGCGTGGCACCCCGGCGTTCTGCGTCGCCGGCCTTCTAGGCACCACCGTCCGTGTTTGTCTTGTTACCCATTTCCTGTGAACGCATCTCTCCCTGATTCCAAACAGCTGCGGCTCATTGCCTGCTTATTTAGTCCCTCATGTGTCTTGTCTCTGCGTTCGTTATTGTCTGCCTGTTGCGTGTGAGAGCACCGAGGTGCTCTGTGGCTGCATTCCCTGAAGCGCCACTTCTCCAGTATTTACTACCGGTAGAGTTACGGTCTACCGAGTTACCATAGGTAATAAAACCTATTAGTTTTGAACGCCTACCTGCAGTTTGGTCTCCTTCATTCCACCGTCACAATAGACGAGCACAGCTGTGGAGCTGGAATGGTTGTTTCCTCAGTCTCGGTATTTTGCGCTGTCACTGGTTAATTAGTTGGATGTTTTATTGCATTACTCCTGATTTCATTCATAAATGAAAACCGCCATAGATAACTAGACAATTAATTGTCCGGTTTGGTTCAACCATCAGACTATAGAAATGTGGTTTGCCTGCAAATGTGTTTTGCTTTTGCAGTGAGAAGTGTCACTTTGACTAGTGTGGAATATTTTATTAAAGATTAGATGTGCGATGGGCTATTATAAACAAACCATGCCTTAAGGGCATATACTCAGAGATAGCAAGGTTGGGGAGTAAGATGTTACTTAGTACATTCCAGAAGTAGGGCCATTAGTCATGAGGTTAAGGCAAGGACACTGTGTATAGGAAGACATGTTTATTGGCTTTTAGCTTAACACTGATGCGGACAAGGAACCCAGGAAGAGGAAAAGTAAACACGGGCTAGCAGAGGTGTCCTGGCTGTGATGGTGGTGTGAGGGAAGAGACCAAGGCGCAGGGAAACCTTCAACAGTGCCGTTTATTGGGGCACACAATAGTTATACGAACAGAAAGATAAACTGGCTGTGGTGCAAACACATATGCCAGCAGACACGCATACAAATAACAATCACGGACACAGAGATTAGAAACACAAGGGCTTAAGTACTGAGTTAACAGGTAGCACCTGTAAGGAATCAGGGAAGGATGCGTTCACAGGACATGGAGAAAACAGGACACAACACACACGATGGTGACTAAAAGGCCGGCGACGTCGAACGCCGGAAGGCTACGCGAACAGGGGAGGTCCCGTCCTGTGACGGTACCGTGACACTGGCAGATTTCCTGGCGGCAGACCACCCCCTCGAACTGCCTCCCTTATCTGCCTCCGAGGTCACCAGATGATCCCACGGTCAGAGATGGGGTCTGCAAGACGGGACAGGCCCACCCAGGAAGCACGCTCAGCGATTTCTATACAATGACTGGGTGGGGAGGGGGCTACATAAACTCTCCGTGATGTGAACGGACTTCAGATCTTCTTGGCTGTACTGTGGAGAACGATCTCCAGATATATCTGTAATAAAGGCGTTTACTTTGGAAAGACTTGGCCGTGTGGACATTCTCTGATTCGGACTCGGAAGTAGTTTAAATTCTACACTAGCTAGCCTAGATTAGAGACAGTAATGTTATGCTTTGCTGACAACGTTGTCACTTGATCATGATGTCCTGAATCTCCCGAAATATGTACCACAAACTTTCACATATAATCTATACGAAGTATAATGTGTTGAGATTTGTGTGCCTTATGATTACGTTGTTATGATTCCATTAGACCTCAAATTATTGCTGTATTGTAAAAAAGAGGCAGTTTTGTTTTTGCAAACTTAGATGCTGGTAAATCCTTCTACATATGTCAGTTATGCTATATAGATACGAACCAAACTGCTTGCTGAAGCTTACTATCAGGTTCATCAATGAGTTTATTAGAGATTATGCAGTAGCAAATGTGTAATGCATTCCCAGAAGATGTGGAGGAGAGGTACATTTTCATTACAAGCGTTTAGAAAACAATATATGTGATTTAAAGTTATGTGAATGTGATGTCAAGTTAAATAAATGGATGTGCTCTATAAAACAACGTTAACTTGTAATTTGTTCCCAGTTTTTGTGCTCTATCTATTTGTTTGAAATGTGTGAGAAAATAGGATTTATTTACAGAATTCTCTGTAATTTACAGCAGCATTCTAGAATTCTACTGGGGTAAAAAGGGTTAAATAACCCACATGCACCACATAACATTCTCTTTAATATGAATTATTTGAGTACCAATAGAGTTTTTAATATTTGTCCAGATTTGCTGATTTTATGACATAGTAAATTAATCTGCAAACGATCAAATTGAGGATCTAAACTCAATACTGTCTAATACAACTAGATTTGGTTGCACCATTAAACATGAAAGAAATACACAATACAAGCACACAAACAAGCACACAAGCAAGCATCCAGACAATTGGAGAGAAAGTGGCGCTCCACAATGGTGGAGTATTTAGACTAGCCTGGGTAGGCAGTATAGTACAGTAGAGAAAAGCACTTAACTCTGCACGATGGCTTATTTCTCCAACCTGATTGATGTGAACAAAAACACCCTACAATGTGTCTTTAACACATTTGCAAAGTTAACAAAAAAGCAACTAAATGAAGTGGTTCTTCACTTCATCAGTAATGAATACATGAACACATGTTTTGAAAAATCATTATCATTAAAAAACAAATAACTGACTCCTTCTATTGGCCTAGTCTTCAAACTCTCACCTGTCCCGGGAATGCACTAAACACCCCTGACCTGTTATCAATCGGGACACTCAGTTGTTTAGAGTGTATCCCTCGACATTTTCACAAAATTAGTAATGAGTTCTAAACCCACAAATTGTCAACTAGACCCAATTCCAACAAAACTGCATAAGGAGCAGCTTAAAAAAGTCTCATGTGGATACAGATATATTAATCTATTGTAGGCCAATATCGAACCTCTCGTTCCTAAATCATAGCTTAGAGACCGCACTCGTGAAGGTGATTAATGACCTTCAAATGGCCTCAGACAAAGGTGCTGCCTTTGACATTATTGATCACTCCCTTTACTTAGAGAGATTGGAAACTCATATTGGGCTACGTAGAAACGTTTTAGCCTTGTTTAAATTGTATTCATCTGAAAGATATCAGTTTGTATGCATAGATGTCTGTGACAAATCAAAAGGTGTGTTTTGGTATGTTTTGGTGTTCTTCAAGTCACAGTTTTGGGGCCATTACCTTTTTCACTATATATATGCTGCCTCTGGGTGATGTCATTAGGAACCACATTGTATATTTTCACTGTTATGTTGATGACACACAGTTGTATATCTCGATGAAGCATGGAGAACCCCCGAAATTTGCTACTTTGGAAGTATGCTTCTCCGATATTAGGAAATGGATGAAGGAGAACTTTTTGCTTTTATTAAACTCAGAAAAAACAGAAATGCTTAATGTAGGACCCAAGAAACAGAGAGCTAGGTTGGCAGATCTCACAGAGAATTTTGAAACAAACAACCGGAGGCAGGGCCTTCTCACAAAGAGCTTCGCTACTATGGAATAACCTGCCAATTAGGGTTAGAAATGACTCTGTGCAAACTTTCAGTTTAAGTGTGACTAATTTCTTCAGCATTGTCTACGACTAGTGTAGCCCGGCCCAGGTATATAATTCATAGGTTGATACTGTCCACCCTTGCTGTCTTGCCAGGTGGGCACTTATCTCCACTGGCAAGCCCTCTCTCCAATGCCATTTGAAGGCGGAGTTACTGGCTTGCCATTGTCTCTCCATTGCACGCCTCAAACAATTATGGTATACTTTGCTGGCAATATACTTTGATGTCCCTTTGGCTGATGCTTGGCAATGTAAGTGGATTGACTTCTTGCCTGTAGGACCCTGTCCGAGGCCTCCCCCTAATGGGGCCACAGTTTCCCCATTAGAGGAAAACCCCACAAGGTTTTATGCTGGAATATCATTGTGCGGGGGGGGGGGGGTAGGGTTGCACTATAATCCTTTGCTATATCTTGGCCCACATCTCTAGCATAGCAGCCCCAAAATACCTTGTACCGAGCCCTCTTGGTTTTGTTTCAGATCAAGACGATACCTGACGATTCCAGCTGTTACCCTGCAGACCCCCTATAATCCCACCCTGGACTATCCCTGTCTTGCAAATCTGCTCATGATAGTGACCTAGATTCGGCTTTATAGATTCTGAACACAGCCCATATCTATTTATTATTTGTACTCTTAAACATCACCCAGCACAGCCAGAAAAGTTCTGATCCCTCCTCCAATCGTGGTTCCTCTCTAGGTTTCTTCTTAAAATCCGGCACCCAAAGGGAGTTTTTCCTAGCCACTGCGCTTCAACACCTTTTTGCGTGCTATTTGGTTTTTGAGGCTGGGTGTTTTTGCAAAAGCACACTGCTGATGTAAAAAGGGCTTTTATAAATACATTTCATTCATTACATTCATCAGACAATGCATAAAAAATTAAAACAATTGGACAAACAGATAACCAGAAACATCGTTCTTGCCGCTCACACACATAACATATCTATTGTCTTGCATGCGTATAAAACAAACTGTGAACATAATCCACTTCTGGGATTTTCACAAATCATACAACCAGTGCCGGCCCTAGCCTTTTGGGGGCCCTAAGCAAAAGTTGATTTGGGGATCGGGGCTGCCACTTATGTTGCTTCTGCCTAGGGCTGGCCCTGGTTACAACTCTGGAAAACCATCTCTTGATATTTTCCACCACAGCGCAGGGAAGATGTTTGGAGCCCTGCAAAATGACTGGTACAGAGCTTGTTTCTTAACAAAGCGCCAGTTGCATAATGAAAATGGGAATTTGGAATTACATTGGCTGATAATAATAGCTTATCTATCTGCTGATAGTAACACGTGTGATATTTTTGCCCAAGACTGAACATTTGGGCTGTGGGGATTTGCACATCTACCTCTGTTGTGGTAAGCTTTCCACTCTTTACACTCCATAATGTGACATAAATATTGTATAGTTATTAATAAAATAATTACAGCTCATCAGGTGCTTGTAAAACAAATTTTGCACCAGAACAATATAAATGGAACTCCTGCTGGGTGTAGTAGAGGGATTGCAGGCAGGAAGTCCAAGTCTGACAGTACATTGTAAACGCTCTCAAAACCCCCTCAATAACCAGGTTAAAGAAGGCAGAATGAATGCATGGGGGAAAGAATGGATAGATCAAGGTTGTTGAGATTGAGTGGAAGTCTGTTGGGAATGTGACTGTGTTTGTGTCAAAATTACACTGAGGAAGCTACCCCTCAGCTACTTTGTCCACATATTGTAATGTGTTGGTATTTTGGAATAATTCTAGTGAAGGTCAAACAAAACATGGCACTACGTACAGTGTTAACTGACGTTTTCTTGGGTTTGAAGCAATGGCCTCGGGCCAGGATAAATAGGTTCTCCAACTTGGTTGTTTGATTAGATGTTTACACTGTTTCAGTTGAAAATGATGAAGTTATGCAATACAACAAAATTAAATGTATTTCTTTTGCTAGTGTGAAAACCGGTTGGCATTTTTGTAATCTACAACGATCGAGAAAGATAAATTATGTTACCACCATCACATGTCCATGGTGAGAGATTGCGCTGACCCAGCCAAAGTAGAAGAGGTATGTGTGTGGCCTGTACCCGAAACCTAATCTGAGGACAGAGGTTTGTAGGTGTTTTGACAGACTTTATCTATATTGCCCGGGTGAGACTCTCTGTATAGGTGTTATAAGGGCCCTTTTAGGTCCTAGAGCGTGTATCTGATGTTACTATTCAACCGACTCAAACCTTTTGTCTCTTGTAATCCTGGTCAATTACACCCATGCATAAACAAGTTAGGTCACATGAAATTACAAAATTGCATTATAATTGACTAAACCTTCCCAATCTGTCCGAGGCTTACTCAATTCTGTCTGACTTGGCTGGTGGTTGCCATTCGCAGATCCCTTAGGGCTGCTGGCCATGAAGATAGTAAGCGAGGGAGATAAGTTCCTAGAACAGGGAAAGTGTGCCCGGCAGGCTGAAATATATATCGGCACGGTGCAGGGTCTCAGCAGTTCCCAAGCAGGATTTTTTTGACTGGGGAGTATATGGGATGGATATCGGCCTCTTCTATTAATGTGTGCCGTTAAGGTGTGCTGTTATGGCTAGGCTCATGTCTGCCTCGTAAATCACGGGTTCGCCATAGTTCACCGTGTTGGGACTTATTTGTCATTGTTTGTGGTGCAATGAATTTCTGATCTGATATGTTCCAACGCATGTGTGGTATGCTTCATTGAGATATAAAACTTCTGACTGCAACAGCTAAACACAGTTGTGGCAGCCTTTGCGCTTTAATTTAATCCAATAGTTTTTCAGGCCAACCTGTTGAAGGGATTATTACAAATTGCTTGTGAATGTTGGTACAGGTACAGTGGTGAGAACAAGTATTTGATACACTGCTGATTTTGCAGGTTTTCCTACTTACAAAGCATGTAGAGGTCTGTCATTTTTATCATAGGTTCACTTTAACTGTGAGAGACGGAATCTAAAACAAAAATGCACAAAATCACATGATTTCTAAGTAATTAATTTGCATTTTATTGCATAACAAAGATTTGATACACCAGAAAAACAGAACTTAATATTTGGTACAGAAACCTTTGTTTGCAATAACAGAGATCATTGATTTCTTGTAGTTCTTGACCAGGTTTGCACACACTGCAGCAGGGATTTTGGCCCACTTCTCTATACAGACCTTCTGCAGATCCTTCAGGTTTCGGGGCTGTCGCTGGGCAATACGGACTTTCAGCTCCCTCCAAAGATGTTCTATTGGGTTCAGGTCTGGAGACTGGCTTCTTTGAGACTTTGGTCCCAGCTCTCTTCAGGTCATTGACCAGGTCCTGCCATGTTCTGGGCTGATCCCTCACCTTTCTCATGATCATTGATGCCCCACGAGGTGAGATCTTGCATAGCTTGCCTATTGTCCTGTAGCCCAACCCAGCCTTGTGCAGGTCTACATTTATATCCCTGATGCCCGTACACAGCTCTCTGGTCTTGGTCATTGTGGAGAGGTTGGAGTCTGTTTGAGTGTGTGGACAGGTGTATTTTCTACAGGTAACGAGTTCAAACAGGTGCAGTTAATACAGGTAATGAGTGGAGAACAGGAGGGCTTCTTAAAGAAAACCTAGCAGGTCTGTGAGAGACGGAATTCTTACTGGTTGGTAGGTGATCAAATACTTATGTCATGCAATAAAATGCAAATGTAATTACTCAAAAATCATACAATGTGATTTTCTGGATTTTTGTTTTAGATTCTGTCTCTCACAGTTGAAGAGTGTGCTTATGATATAAATTGCAGACCTCTACATGCTTTGTAAGTAGGAAAACCTGCAAAATCGTCAGTGTATCAAATACTTCTTCTCCCCACTATATGCGCAACCATGTAAACATAAATAATTGCCAGGATAATCCTAAATTTCTTCTTACTGAATGTATTCATGCTTCAAAAGTGGGATTTATCAATGGGTCTTTTGGCTGTTTTACACAATGCTGTAGGAAATCTTCTTTTGGTAATGTTTGGGTTAAGGTTAGGTATCACATCACTGGGGTTCAGGTTAGCGTTAACATTTGGGTTGAGGTTATAACACAAAAAATATATATTATACAACCACACTGTCCATCTATTCATTAAAAAGACGATTACATTAGATTATTATGAATTTCTCTAATGTAAGTCCTTGAATTAAAAAGGATTCTGTTGCTGGACCTGGTGATAATTTTAAAATGACCCTCTAGGGATCTACTGATATACAGGCAAGAAATTATCCCCGACCCTTGACTGTGTCTTAACCCTAGAAGCGCCAGAGCGGGCAAATTTTACCCAGTGAAGAGGAAAAAAATAATATCTTCGCTCTCGATCAAATTCCAGGACCCTGCTTTTTTTTACTTTTCCTAAATATGTGTGTTTTATCACCCAGTATTTTTTTTTTGTCAAAATCACACTGAGAAAAGCTGATTCAAGGCTATTTAATTCCTGTTCAATGTTATTTATTTGAGAGGTGCTACTGGCTGTAAAAGCATGAAACTTGATGATTATTGTTCGACCGAAATAAAAATCAAAAATTCTCAGATATCTGCGCTTTGATGACTGGACCACAAGGACTGCCTGTTTTGTGAATAATACATTTTCGATGATATTGGAGGTATTCGATACGTTTGTGAAAACAGTGCAGTGAGAACATAACTCTATTAGATGGACAACTGTTCCCTCGCGTTGTCGCTTCACACAATACATGTCCAATAAACCGAACACATTTGGCATTAAATTCTGGGTAGCCGCCAACAAAATACATGTTGAACGCACAACGCTTTTTATGGAATGATGAAAGTAGGCGGACTAATCAGTGGTTAGCGGACAATATTGTAATGCGTTTGCAAAAAGGAGATGTAAAGTGAGCATTCAATGTTCCGGGAACAAAACTTGTGAGCTCTGCCAGACATTAGTGATTTGACTTGAGACCAAATCAATTGATTCACGATGCGGTCTTTAGGTGGGGGGTGGGTGCATTCTTTACTACGTGAAACAAAGAAACCCTGAGCACAATGCAATTCCCTAATTCCTCTAAACCTGTTAGAGTATCCACAAATTACACACACCTATTCGATTGCTAATTTTCATATCAGGTGATTTTACACAAATATTTAAAACATTGTAATTTTAATAGCTCCTCCTTGTCCTGCCTATTGTGTAGTAGAGAGATGATTGTAAATGAAGCGATTGTAAGCTATTATGTAAAACGCATTATATAGATTTTATAATGCGTTATTCTCTCCGCCACTTTTTAGTGTAGAATATAATAATAACACATATAGCTGCAAGCAGCCATTTGGGTTAATCCAAAATTTGGGGACAATTGGAAAAGCAAATTTGAAGTTCTAGCAGACAGGAGGAATCAAACCATGAAGCCTGGGTTTACGGTCAGTACGCCCTAACCACTGCGCCACGGCAAAGCTGCAAAAATTGCCATTTCGGAATGTTTGGTATTTACCTAATTGAAAAAAAACATGAAAGAGCTTTAGAATTATGTTCTTACTTTGTTCTTTTAAATGTCACTTGTTTTATTTAGTGATATTTGGGTTTTGTGTGCAGGTCGATTTATTGTGAAATTTAAAACGTAACACGGACACTGGCCATAGATCGACACTAAGGTGAAGGCGCAAGACAATCTCCTTGACATCACCAGTTCAGTTGCCAAAGTCATTTTGACTTTATATTTTCTTCGTTGCTATTTGTATTATTCCACCCATACAAACTGCAATATTGAGCGCAATGTCATATCGTATAAAACCAAGTCAGACCGGCGTCTTTACTGCAATTGTTACACCCTTACCTTGAAAACAGAGCAACACTGAATCAAAACCCTTTGACACAAGATAACAGACACCCAAAAGTTTCGGCCTTGACTCTGGATCTGTACAAGAAGCGCCATCTAGCGACCATTACGTGTCAGTAAATACGTCCCTGTCTGTAGACTCATGGGCAAATTTTGCCCAAACAACGCTTTAGGGGGGTAACAATGGCTCGGCGCTTCTAGTGTTAACTGTTCCTATCTGGGGCACCCATTCCGACATTAAAAATAGCACCCCCAAACCCTTCTTACACCTCCCCGCACCCCCAATGCTGCCGTACCTTTTTTTCAGGAACAACGCAACCCGTGGGAACCACTCTGTCATCAAATTTCCAGATGCGTTTATGACATTTAAAACACCTAAGCACCATTTCTCCGGAAGAATACCTTTTTTTCCGGAAGAACTCTGGAAGAACGCAGCCTGTGGGAACCCCTCGGCCATAAAATTCCCAGGCGTGTTTATGACATATAAAACACCTACATCAAACAGATGTACAAACACACACACAAACCCCGGGGTCAACCTCCCTATGTCCCGCCCACAAATCACACCTACGATCCGGAAGTAGGCAATTAAACTGTCAGCTAAATGCAGTTAAAACAGCCGTATACTACTACTCTCTCCAGTGAATTATTAATGATGTTGCATCAGTCAGTTTTACCAACTTTGCAAACATGTGTGAACATGATCTGTTTTTGACTTTGTACTAGATACATTATAGCACATGATGCAACTTAAAGTTAATACATGATCATGGGTATAAAATATGACAGAACGAACCAACAGGTGCTAATCAACTACTCTTTCAGTAGTTATTGTGACCGTGACAAACATGTCATACCACCGGATATATGATACTGCTGATATACAACAAAAATTATAATTTCCATATGAACAACATTATGAGGGATGGGTTGATTTAACCTTTTAACATTTTTGTGCAAATCTAGTTTGAGCAGTAAGCTTGGGTGTCACTATATAAAACTGCAGTGGAAAAATACAGAGAAACTCATAATCACTCCACAGAAGCCAAGGACAAGGATGTGGGGCCTGTTTTGGAGACAGTTAAGATAGTATATCTGCCCAGGACCAACGC
>JACXGK010015173.1:0-10720 GCA_016801125.1 Novumbra hubbsi | reverse complement strand
ATGGCTGCTGTGGGAGCATGGATGTGGGAGCATGGATTTGGAAGCATGGCTGGGGGAGTAGGAATTTGGGAGCATGGCTGTGGGAGCATGACTGTGGGAACATCGCTGTGGGAGCATGGCTGTGGGAGCATGACTGTGGGAGCATGGAAGTGGGAGCACGGCTGTGGGAGCATGACTGTGGGAGCATGGAAGTGGGAGCACGGCTGTGGGAGCATGGCTGTAGCCGGGAAGGGGGCCAGATGTGACAGCCCGTTCACGTGGGGATTTCTAAACAGCCAAAAACACAGGGATTAGCCTAGCCTACACTGACTTGATTTAATTTCATTCGTATTAAACCCGGACGTTGGGGGGGCAAACAGGTTTTATACTGAAAGCCAGGGAAGCCAGGAGAGCCAGGGTCACGAGAAACAACAACAACAGCAGGTCTCTCTGGGCCTCCCAGACCCCCACACTCATGCTGTGGATGTGCTTCCTGTCGGGGGGAGTGGGACGCTTTTCAAGACCTTGCACGCCTGTCGTTATCTCATTTCATGTTGCAAACACATCCGACGTGTTTGTGCTTCACCTCCTCGACAGAATGTAGTTCGTCCGCCAGCGAATTCATACGACACCTATCCACAGCTCGACTTCCTGGCAATAAAGATCTAAAATCCTTTTGTGCCTCTGTCGTAAACTGCCTGCCGTAACTGGCGTCGACGAGGCTGTTTGTGGGTGTCGGTGGGTGTGTTGTGTTACACTCTGTAAACAGTGGTTATCTACTAAAACATGTCTTAGAGGCTGATGTTTATCTGCTCCGATGCAGATTGGATGAAGTTACACAGCAGCCAGTGCAGGGTAATGTGATTCATCTTTTTTGTTATCCACGGCTTCCTGATTAACAGGCAGTTTTATTCCTTGCAGGCCGGTGTAGTTTGATATCCTATAGCTGATAGAGGAATCCTTGTTTTACCCCCGTAGATATCTAATGTGCTTTTACTTGTAATCTTGGGAATTAATTAAATGAGAAGAGAATCTGCACACAATAGAACACTGTTACACTTCTTTGTACTCAACGTTGTTAAGCAAGAGAGTCAGAAAGAGAGAGAAAGAGACAGATAGAGAGAGACTGAGAGAGAGAGACACAGAGACTGAGAGAGACTAAGAGATTGAGAGACTGAGAGACTGAGTGAGACAGAGAGACTGAGAGAGGCTGAGAGAGACTGAGAGAGACAGAGAGAGACAGAGAGAGACTGAGAGAGACAGAGAGAGACTGAGAGCAACAGAGAGAGACTGAGAGCGACTGAGAGAGACAAAGAGACTGAGAGAGACAGAGAGAGACAGAGAGAGACTGAGAGCAACAGAGAGAGACTGAGAGCAACTGAGAGAGCCAGAGAGAGACTGAGAGAGACTGAGAGAGACTGAGAGAGACAGAGAGACTGAGAGAGACAGAGAGAGACTGAGAGAGACTGAGAGAGACAGAGAGACTGAGAGAGACAGAGAGAGACAGAGAGAGACTGAGAGAGACTGAGAGCGACTGAGAGCGACTGAGAAAGACTGAGAGAGACTGAGAGAGACTGAGAGAGACAGAGAGAGACAGAAAGAGACTAACAGAGACTGAGAGAGACAGAGAGAGACAGAAAGAGACTAAGAGAGACTGAGAGATACTGAGAGAGACTGAGAGAGACTGAGAGAGACTGAGAGAGACTGAGAGAGACAGAGAGACTGAGAGAGACTGAGAGAGACAGAGAGACTGAGAGAGACACCAATTGCAGAGGTGAACTGTGTGTCCGGGAACATAAAGAGTTAAAATGGTGGTGGGTGATAACGTAATTTCCTGGGCAGAGCGTACAGGTTATTTCTTTAAATAAGTAGATACCCTAGCTACTGCTTATTTACTTATTTACATGGTGTGCCGTGAAAAATGTGGCAGAAGCGTGTGGTCTTCAACTTTGCCATCGAGGCGGTCTCTAAAAGCACCACGCACACGTCTCACTAAGATGACGAGCAGCACAAGAGTGAGACGCCACGCCCGGGGACGGCGTTGTCAGGGAGACCACAGGAGAAACACAAGTTCAAAGAGAAAGCCATTGAGAGGTTGAAATTCAGAGTTTTTGTCCTTTTCGGGAGAAAATAGAAATACATCGAAAAAGCTAGCAGAGTTTCTTAGCGTGAAACTTTTGAGAAGTATAGCGCTGCTGTTCTTCCCTCCCTCACATATCAGAGGACATTACGCCGAGAAACGTCAAAGAATCACAAAGGAAGAAGACGGAGACGTAATCTGGTTCCCTTATTGATCGCGACTAGAATAATTGGCCCCTCTTAGACTCATTACCTGGCTAGCACGCCAGCTGAGAGAGCTGAGACTAGCCCGCCCCATTCATTCATGTGGGAAGCTTTGAAAAATATCACTTCCTGTACCAACTTGCTGGCCGTGAGATGCAACAGATCTGACACCTGCGGAGCTTCTCCAACTAGACACTGACGGGCAATTTAACAAATCTTTGAAAATGCGTCTTTCATGCCGTCCCATCGCTGAAACACGGACGACTGAGTGGTCAGGGAGCCAACGGACTAGACGACACGTTAATTACGAACAAGTATTAAACAACAACGTTTTCACGTTCTCTCTTCTCTCTGGCTCCCGTGATTCTTTTTTATCCTCTCTGACGGCACATTTCACCTCTCGTTTGTGTCTCGCATTGTTATTGGTGCACCCGGGGTAATTCGGGCCCAATTACACATTGCTAATGGCGGGATCCTTACTGTTATTCAAACTACCCATGTTAATGACTCTAATTACCATTGCAGTGTTTCCCAAATGAACTTATTCCGAGCTGTAGATCACCCACATTGATGTCAGTTCCAAACAGCACCCTAATTCCTTTATGGTCCACAACTTTCCAAGCGGGGCTAGCAAAGGCCTGTCGGGCACTTGGGCAAACAGAGGGCCATTTGAGACCGACACAGGGCCTGACTGTCCCTTTAATTAGCGACGCCGCTCAGACGGACCTGGTTTACAGGCACCCGGTCATGGCAATAATTAGCCCTGCTGTGGCAAAGGCCAAGGTAAACTATTCGGTGAGGATGAGCACGGAGAGACGAAGAGACTGGGACAGCACAGGAGGTGGAGAAAGGGGGAGGACGAGGCAGGAGGTGCTGCCTCGCCTCACAGGGGTCCCCACAATTCAGATAATAGAACACAGCTTCTGTTTCACCCATTCAATTGCGTTCCTTTTTTTTATAACCAACACCCCTTCCAATCAATTACAAATGAATTTTGTAAATCCATAATGATAGCAAATGCTGTAGGGTTCCAGCTAACGGATCCGTGATTACATTGTGAGAAGGATTCCCAGGGATGGGAGTACTAGCCACGGATTCACATCAACCCAAAATCGATTTGCGCTACCTTTTATCTCGGCAGTGCAACCGCGCTACTCGAATAACACAGCGCTTTACGCTCATTGGTTAATCTGATGTTGTTTGTTAGTTTTTGTTCCTTCGTGCATTTATTCATGTTGGGAGGGAATGGAGAGGGGAGAGGGGAGAGAGAGTGGTAAGAGCAAAAGGGAGAAAAAGAAACAGAGGGGGTGTGAAAGAGAGAAAGAGAGTGGGCTTGGAGGGAGGTGGAGGATGGGGGAGGATGGGGGAGGATGGGTTTGAGAGATAGCGTGACTCAGGTTCAACAAGGTGCTAATGAGCTGAATCAGAAAACGGTGTCACCTCGTAAACAAGTACACACACACACACAGAAAAACACACAGGAGGGTTATCTATTTCTAGCCTGTCTCCTGTGCCCTGATCTCCCTTCGCCAACCCCAAACTCTCTCGTCACCCAACACCCAGAGGCCCTCAGGCTGTTCCCGGGAGGGATCTACTCCTGCACATCTACACTTCATAGTGTCCCTTTTAGCAGTTGCTACCCTCTGTATATGACTTACAGTCGTGCGTTCATACACACATTACTCTCCCACCGCTACACAACGATATCCGTGCCGGCTTCGCACTTTTAGAGCATCTTAATCAACACGGGTGGCAAGCGCTAGATCAGTGCCTATTCCCATGGCAACTGTGTGTGATAGCCAGTCCGCTAAACCCCCACCCAACAAAAAAAAAATGAAATGAACTGAGAAGTAACTGGCTTGAATTAGAAGGAGAAGTTTGCTATCATTTTTATTCCTTCTCCTTTCCAAAAATGTTAAGACTCCTTCGTTGCAGGATGTAAACTGGATCTTCGTAATAGGGACTTGACAACTAGTAGTAGTTGTAGTTTACTGAATGTGCTGAACTAATTACCAGATAAATAATTCACGTCCCCGGATGATAACATTTAAAGTGAGGAACGTGAAAGACACGTAGGAAGTGATTCTTCTTTATTTTACACCAAACCATTTCCTGAAAGGAAGTTCAAATTGTTTACGACAATGAACCGTGTATTTGGATGTGGTAGCTGCACATTTAGAAAAATAATAACGTGTGGACATTTCCAAATTCTGCTTTGATCCTGTTTGTCTCTGACATGAAAGTACTTCTGCATTCCAGTTCGGGCTTGACTACATATTCTCCTTTTGATAAACACCCAGGCAGGCGTGTCAAATCAGTAACTAAGTGTGTGATTAGAAAGGCGTGAACTGTACAGATTGAACAGAACAAGGGGACAGGCCATTCTGCTGCAAATCCCCCCCCACCCCCCGCAGAACATTACTTGCTGCCTCAATAAATGTCTGTGCACACGCGTGTGCATTTGTGTGGGTGAATTTCTCACACGCTCATGTCAGAGCCACGCATGCCCTCGTAACGTCCGAGGACGTCCGCAATCTGTAAACGGTGATTATGGTGATTATCGTTCATCCTACTCTACGGAAGGCGTCATCGCCGGGACCGAATGACACAAACACAAGCGGTCGTGTTCCATGCCTTCTCCGTCCGCTCCATCCTATTTGAAAAGTTGTTATTAAAAGCCGGCTTCCAAAATTGCACCCTGTTCCCTAAATAGGCCTTTGCCCCTCGTACCCTGCCCCAAATAAGAAACAGTGCTTCATTTGGGAGGCAGGCAAAGTGTCGAGGGAGGCGCCGATAAGCGGCTCCTTATCCGTTTAAAGACGCCACCCGGTAATCCGGCAGAGGGGAAGCTGCAGCTATAAGAGACTTAGTCTGGATTAGGCCTAGTCCTCCCAAATTAAACCAAAAAGTCTGCTTTCTAGCCACTGCTCACGCGAGCTGCTGCTTTCCGTTATTTGGCTCCAACCCTGCCACAACAAAGAGAGACGGGACCCCTCCCCCTCTTTACAACCCACTGTCTCCAGGTCTCCTGCTATTGTTTACACCAGGCAGCTGGCTTGACCCCAGCAAAACAGAGTCACTCCCCACAGAACCGGCACAGGACCGACACAGACACCGACACAGGACCGGCACAGGCACCGGCACAGGACCGGCACAGGCACCGACACAGGACCGACACAGACACCAACACAGGACCGGCACAGACACCAACACAGGACCGACACAGACACCGACACAGGACCGACACAGACACCGACACAGGACCGGCACAGGACGGGCACAGGACCGACACAGGACCGACACTGGCCTGACACAGGACCGGCACAGGACCGGCACAGGAACGACACAGGACCGGCACAGGAACGACACAGGACCGACACTGGCCTGACACAGGACCGGCACAGGACCAGCACAGGAACGACACAGGACCGGCACAGGCACCGGAACCGGACCGGCACCGGACCGGCACCGGACCGGCACAGCCGCTGCTCATAGAAGGGAGGCAAAAGGCACGGAAATGAACCCATGCGCACAGGAGCAGCTCTTGTTTATGCTACTGGTGAAGAGAAACAAAATGCCACCTGAACACCAGTGAAACTAGATTCCCTTTGTTTCCGGGAACGCCGTTTCTATTCACTGGGAAACGACAGAGTGATGAGTGGCAGCGTTAATCCATCGACCGGCGCTGCGCCGTGGGGGAAACAGCAGTAGGCAATAACTCTTTACCCATCCATCCAAAAAGTACGAGCACCGTTAAACCCCAGAGACCTGGATGCCTCAACTGCGTAAGTGTGGGCTCCCTCGCGTCTACATGTTTGTGTGCTCGCGCTATTAACAGACCTGTCAGGCTACTTTAGGGTAATGATCATTTAGCACCAGAGGGTCCGAGCACCCCAACTCAACTCCATGGCAACCCATCACCCCCGTTACCCTCGACGGAACGTTCGATCCCAATCGCTATTAAAGCGAAGTGAAACAAGTGGCTCCACTCCTTTACCGGCCCTTCGCCCCATCGCCGTCAGGCAAATCTGGCAATGGACGGGATTTGAGGAAGCTTTGGGCTCCGGCTGTGAACACGGCAACACAGAACAGGGTGAGGTCAGAGCGTGGGCTCCATCGTTCATTTCAGAAAGCCACTTGTCGAGCAGCGGGCTGTCGACTGCTGGACGTGAGAGGAACCTCGAGGCTTTTCTTGCTGTTGTTTTTCCATAGCTGTCGCCCCCTTGATCCGTAAAAAACATTTTGTAAAATTGGAAATTGGGGTACAGTTAGGAATGCACAACTGTATAGCTGTTATTACAGTGTATGTAGGAGAGAGACTTTCATTCTTGTCTTTTCAACTTGACTTGATATCAGTCAGCCAAACATATTTCTACACCGCCTCAGGATACAAGATATGGGCATAAACAAGAAAAAATGCACAGAAGCCTAATCCAAGCAAACTAATCAGACGAATACAAGCCCACCTGAATTGCTTTCAGGGAAAACCGGATTTCTCAGAAATGCAAAATAGCCTTTGAAAAAGAAAAAGACCCAAAGCTTAAGCGCAAATCACTCCAGCAATAACATCAGCATTTTGCCTCCCAAGCATTTGGGTTTATAATGCAGGATGATGTAGTATTGAGAAAACCTCCCAGTCAATGGACGATGTTTAGTCTCTTTATGAACAGTATGCGGAGGAATGCCAGCCTTCCAGACATTGTGAACAAAAAGCCCACAGGGGCATTGTAACGCATCGGTGGGGGGGGGGGTTCCACCAGGGACAAAGGCACAGGAAGAGGGTAACCCCAAAAGAGGGACAAGGGGAGGGCGGCTGTGGGTGACATGAAGAGATAAAGCCCAGAGACCCGGAGACATGGGGGAGGATAAGCAATAGAGAACAGAGGAGCAGGGTTGAAAGGTCAGCCGTGGATGGGGGGGCGAAAAGGAAAAGAACAAAGGACGTGACCCGGCGACAGACTGAGGGTGAGGGGTCCGCAGGGGGCCCGCTCCAAAAGGCCCCCAAAGGTCTGCGGTCACAGCCCATTAGCCTGGCGCTGGGAAAGGTACAGCTCCTTACAAACTCTGCCTCCTGTTCTGGGGATGAGCAATGCGCTGTTACAGCAGATCGGATCCACCAAGGGGATTTCAGGAGTTGGTTTTAACCGGGTACGTTATCAACGGCCGCTTGGTGCCAGGCGAACAGGTTCTGCGATACAGAGGATGTTTATGTCTGGTCAAGAGGACTTGTCTTTTCCGAAAATACAAGAGAAGTCATATCTACCGTAGAAAAGACTAATCTGCCTGTAGGACCTAATGTGATGAGTCAACGTTGCTGTTACTCTTCAATAGGCTGTAATACAGGGGCTAAACCCAGAACAGGAACGTGGGAAAGTGGACAGACAAATGGCACCTCTCGTACATTCAGATTCACCAACATGAACACAGAAGCCTGCTCCTCTAGCGTGTCAAGAGGAAGGATCCCTTTCCGCAGCGAACTAGCGTATTCCCTCTCCAGCGCTGTCTAGTAATTATGCATGCAGAAGGTGACATTTATTCCAATGGTAGGAAAATGCTAATTAACCAGCATCCTCCCCACTTCCCCTTTGTTTCAAGGCTGATCAACAGACCTCAAAGGTCCGACTCTCTTATAAGAGTCATCTTTCCAATGACCCACCTTGACAATGAGCATTGTTGAGTTCTCACTGCGAAGCTCCCCCCACCCCAGGCTGTGAGAAACCCTGTGAAACAGGTCACTGGGAAGACTGAGTGCGTAACTAACAATTCAGCTGGGAGCCTGAAGGAAGAACAACCCGTCGTTAACCGTGCATTTTATTTAAAGCCTTCCCGCCTTACGTACTCGTTGCAAAACAATTTTTTGCGCCCTCGGAAGACGGTGGTCATTATGAAGACTTAATGAATTTCATAGCTCCGCAACGAGCACGTTTCCGCAATGTTGTTCTTCACAAGTTGGAAGACAATTAACATATATTTCCCCAAAGAGTACCCAGATATGGTTAGTCCCTAGTCAGTTGCATCACTAACAAGGACATGTTATCAGAGGGGTGTCTATTTACCTACATCCCATGATCCTAAACCTCTATAGGCTGCATTCTAAAACAAAACAACTCCTCGGGCTTGTCTACATTGTGAGAGAGAGAATCAAATGCAAGACTGTCTTGTCTTAGTTTGTGTAATCCGTTCCATAGCATGTGGATATTACAAGACTGGATTGTGGCTGTTAATTGCGGGAAAATCAAGGGATGTGCATATTCACTGCAAAGAAAATGCACTAAAGAATTACACAAAGTCCCAGCAGCCATCTTGCCTTTTCATTCAGGGTTGGCAGTGTCATTAATGGATGATGCCGGGACCACAGCGCCACTCACTTCAGTGTTGTACGTGGTTGTGAAACCCGAAGAATATAGGAACCCACATAATTATTGCTGAACTTATGCAGTGAAGATCCCAGTGGCCTCTTCATCACAGACACGGACATTGCTTAAAAAACGTACAAGAGTTTTTATATTGCATTAACCCTAAGTTAAAAATAGAAATAAACAAGGTAAAGGCTCTCTCTCCTTCACTCTTCCTCCTCTCTCTCTATATGTATGCATATTATACTTAAATAAGTCAGGCATGGATACACATGTATTGTTTGTATTCACATGACACGTGGCTGATTACCATACACTGCTTAATCAATTTTGATGCAGAATACATCAACACATCAACACCAACAAAACAGGAAATACCCATAGGACTTACAGTTCTGTTGGGAGTTTACCTAATATGAGAATTTCTTTCTTCGGCTTTTCCACAATAAAATCACAATAAACCTTAATAACAAAATAGTGGTTTGCATTATTTTTGCTATGAAAATGTACATTATTATTATGTAAATTTGGAAGTGAAAGTTAGATGTCCTATATCTTAATAGCCTGTTTTAATAAATGTAGCTATCCAGAATTACCTTGATTACAAAATAGTTTAGGCTGTTATTTTCAAAGACCCAAGCATTTCCTCCCTAACCCAGGACAGTAACAAGTGGTCTAACTTGTGTCAAAGAATGTAGGTCGACCTCTCCCAATAAATGAACTGCAGGCGTTTAAAAAAAGCTTGCAGCCAAATCTGTGTTAATGAGAGATGAGGTTAGGAGACAAAGAAAGAAATCTGTTAATGAAGTTATGTTTTCCTTTCCTGTCTCCCCGCAGCGACACCAAACACATCTTTCCTGACACCAGTGGTCTTTTATTAGTCCTGCTTCCGCAACCAACCACCACCTCCCTTTGAAAAGTTTCCCACCTAAAATGTAAGAAATCTTGCACATGAATTGTGAATGACTCGAAGAAATTGTGTTATGTTTCTCGCAACCCCCAGTGCTGGCTTCAGAAGACTTGTCTTTAAAATGAGAGAGGGTTTGAAAGGAGTGCTAGCATTATACTGGTTTTCTTTCAAACAAGCCGCAGGAGATGCTACAGGAGATGCTTAAAATATATACCACACTTAAAACCTCATCCCAGATTAAGATGAGATTAAGATACAACCACACAAAAATAAATATGTTGACAGTATTCAAGGCATTTATATAGATTTGAGCAGACTTATTTTCCTGTTTCAAAATGCTGGAATACTAACCCGGATCATCAGCAAGATATATTGGTGTGGGACTGATCTCTCACTGTTGATAAATTAATGATCTTTGGCTTCAATGGTGACCATTGCAGAAGGTCTGGTAATAATTCCGAAACACACCACGGAGTACCCTTTAAAAAATGAAAGGTTCAAAACAGAACTTTTTATGGGTGCTTCAAAATGAAATGGATGAGCGACCTCTTTGCGTTCTTTGAAGAACCATTTAAAAGCGTTCCTCAAAGAATAGCTTTGAATGGTTCCACAAATAACCTTTCAAAAAGAGGAAGATTTAGGCGTTTTTTTCTATCCAGGGAATCTAGGCATATCAACCACAATAGAAGGTATTGCAGGTAATGCAAACCGAGTGTGACATATTTGTGTCACAGGCTTTAATTGGAAAAGAAATCAACATTGGCTGCAGAAAACTCATTTAAATGGTTAATTAGGTCCAAGCTCTGCCTCTCCAGCAGGACTTAACAAGGTGAGTAACGAGGTCCCCTTCTGGAACCCTAACCGTAACCCTTCTGTATCCTTAACCCTAACCCCTCTGTATCCTTAACCCTAACCCTTCTGTAACCGTAACCCTTCTGTAACCGTAACCCTTCTGTATCCCTAACCCTTCTGTATCCCTAACCCTTCTGTATCCCTAACCCTTCTATAACCCTAACCCTTCTATAACCCTAACCCTTCTGTATCCCTAACCCTTCTATAACCCTAACCCTTCTATAACCCTAACCCTTCTATAACCCTAACCCTTCTGTATCCCTAACCCTTCTGTTACCCTAACCCTTCTGTATCCCTAACCCTTCTATAACCCTAACCCTTCTGTATCCCTAACCCTTCT
>JACXGK010015172.1:0-10719 GCA_016801125.1 Novumbra hubbsi | reverse complement strand
CAGTTAAGCATGTCAGAAATGTCTACCTTAGTCCCTTGGTGATGATCAGAGTTAATTAACAGTAACTCAGCACATATTGAGCTGATCCAAGTTCAACAGTAACCAACTTAGGTAGCCCTTTAGTCTCCTTATTGTTTCTGGACCCACAGTCAGTCCATACTCCTTGCCGGGGTCTTTCAGAGCCTCTTTCAGATCCCCCTCTGCTGACTGTTTCTGGGCTGTGCAGCGAACTTTCATCCAGTTCTCCAGCAGCCCCTTCATAGCGAAGGTGTCTTCCACCAGGGTTGTGAGGTCCATCTGGTCGAGGACAAGCAACTTGCCCTGGTAGAACTTTATGGTCTCCATTATGGAAGTCAGGCCTTTCACAGGCTGGTCTGCTGGCTTCGCCTGAAGAAACTCATCCAAACCCTCAATGACCATGTTAGGAGAAGTATCCAGCTGGAGAATGGGAGAGGTGATTAGGAGTTATGGAAGCTATACATGCATTATTTATTCATCAATGAGCCAAAGAAACATAACTCAATACTCAAATAGTTGACCGACCAGATGTCTGATAAATTGACTAGGCCTACCTTTTTGATCCTGAACATCATGATTTGCGCCAGCTGTTTGACCTTGGTCCTCACTACATTCAATGATAGTGATGCTCCTGCACCCAGTCCCAGCCAGGCCATTAGGGAGAAACCCAGGAGGGTCATGTGGTAGTTCATACTTGTGTGCTGGCAGATGTGTTTGGAGATGGGTAGTTGCTCTGTAAATATAGAATAGTGTAAGGAAAGTGATATGCTTTTCATTCAGATTCCTCTCGCAGACACACTTTTGGAATTCAGACATGTTCACATATACTGTACAGTTGGCACCTTTTTAGGTCTCAACTTGTTTTGGTAATTGAAGTGGAATGCCCACTTCTACAGAACAGGCTGGGGTCTGATGAATAAAATTCATATTACTGTCAGTGAACTACTGTTAATTTAAAATAAATGGATCCTCACTTCATAAAAGCAGGCATTACATATAAAACGAGCTGTCACAGCATAGATCTACACCTATCTCAGAAACACATACTGAACAGAGGAACACAAAGTTAAATATAAATGTAATACTAATTAAACAAAGTGACAGAAAAAGAGATTGAAAGAGGAAAATAGATAGGTGGTTGAGAGAAATTGAGAGAGGTAGAGATGGAGAGTGATGTAAATCAAGGTGAAGTTGGAGAGTGATATAGATACAGGTGAAGATGGAGAGTCATATAGATACAGGTTGAGATGGAGAGATATAGATACAGGTGAAGATGGAGAGTCATATACATACAGGTAGAGATGGAGAGAGATTGAGGGAGGTAGAAATGGAGAGTCATATAGCTAGAGGTGTCGGGAGCGGTGCGTATCTTACCTTTAAGGGGATGTGTATGTCTCCAAGGCTCCCTTCATGGCTTCTCTTATAGCAGAGGGCAATTGACTCCTATCAACTCTCCACCCCTTTTATTTTTTATCTCCCCCACGTAGGGTAACAGGGCCGGAGACAGGTTCCAACCACATCTTACAACCCCCCCACACACACCCTTGGTGTATTTGTTGATTGTGTGGTAATCTGACATTGTTGCCTTTTTTGTGCTATGTCTCATCTCCCCAAATGTAAAATGTGGATGGAGGGGGATCCCTGTACACTCATACTATCTTGCATGTGTTTATGTGACTACAGTACATAAATGATCACATCACTATAAGCCTGGTCTCGCCCATTGATTCATGTCTATAATCAACTGATATGGCGGTGACTAATAATGCCATTGCAATGTAACTGACTTTTGCAACACCCAGGAAATGTGGACTGGAAGGAATTGGTACGTGTCCTGGGAAGAGGCAGAAGAGCATGGAGCGAGTATAGGGATAAAGGGATGGAGGATGGATGGTGTCCAGGAATAGAAGGAGTCTGCTTGGAGGGAGTATAGGGTGGTGGGGGTGGGGGGTGGAAGGGATAGAGGATGAATGGGTAGATGATGGAGGAAGAAGTGGATGGAGGGAGTTGCGGAGGTAGACGATGGAGGGGATGGAAAAGGTAGAGGATGGAGTGAATGGAGGATGGAGGGTGTAGGGAATGGACGGAGTAGTGGGTAAAGGGAGTATTGGATTGAGGGGTAGAAGAGGGAGGGGGTAGAGGTTAGAGGATAAAAAGGTGGAGGAGGAAGGGGTAGAGGATGAAGCGTTGAGGATGGAGGAGGTAGAAGATGAAGGGGTAGAGGATGGAGGAGGTAGAGGATGGATGGGGAGAGCATGAATGGGTAGAGGATGGAGGAGGTAGAGGATGGATGGGTAGAGGATAGAAGGGTAGAGGAGGGAGGGGATGGAGAAAGTAGAGGATGAAGGGTTGAAGTTGGAGGGGTAGAGGCTGAAGGGTTGTGGATGAAGGGGTAGAGGATGGAGGAGGTTCTGGATGAAGGGGTAGAGGATGGAGGAGGTAGAGGATAGAGGAGTAGAGGATGGAGAAGGTAGAATATGGATGGTAGAGGATGGAGGAGGTAGAGGATGGAGGAGTAGTGGATGGAAGGGTATAGGGTGGAGGTGTAGTGGATGGAGGGGGTGGAGGATGGAGGAGGTAGAGGATGGAGGATGTTGAGGATGGAGGGGTAGAAGATGGAGGGGGTAAAGGGTGGAGGGTTAGAGGATGGAGGGGTAGAGGATGACTGGGTAGAGGATGAAGGGGTAGTGGATGAAGCGGTAGAGGATGAAGGGGTAGAGAATGGAAGGGTAGAGGATGGATGAGGTAGAGGATGGTGGAGGTAAAGGTGAAGTGTTAGAGGATGGAGGGGTAGAGGATGACAAGGTAGAGGGTGGAGGGATAGTGATTGGAGGGGTAGAGGATGGAGGGGTAGAGGATGACAAGGTAGAGGGTGGAGGGATAGTGAATGGAAGGGTAGAGGATGAAGGAGGTAGAGGATGAAGGAAATAGAGAATGGATGGGTAGAGGATGGAGGGGTAGTGGGTGACAGGGTTGAGGATGAAGGGGAAGAGAATGGAAGGGTAGAGGATAACAGGGCAGAGGATGGTGGGGTAGAGGATGGAGGAGGTAGAGGATGGAGGAGGTAGAGGATGGAGGGATAGTGGATGACAGGGTAGAGAATGGAAGGGTAGAGGATAACAGGGTAGAAGATGGTGGGGTAGAGGATGGAGGAGGTAGAGGATGGAGGAGGTAGAGGATGGAGGGATAGTGGATGACAGGGTAGAGGATGGAGGGGTAGAGAATGGAAGGGTAGAGGATAACAGGGTAGAGGATGGAGAAGGTATAGGATGGAGGAGGTAGAAGATAGAGGGGTAGAGGATGGAAGCAATATAATATATAAGCACCTTGCGTTACAGAAATAGAGGAGTATGTTGACATAGTGCAGGAAGTTGTAAATTCACCAAACGTTATTGACATGAGAGTGGAAAGAATTTAGTCCAGAGTTGCTAGTGGCCAGTCATCCCTCCTAGAATCCTGGTGGCATGGACCCACTTGTTACACATGTTAAAGTGTTTAATTTGCATTTGAAATTTGTATTGTAATGTCTTCTGATAACAAGGCACATTTTGAATGCCAGACAGAATTGTGCATCATCATCGTTCATCAACTTACTATTATTGATGACTCTAATTGAATGTCACTAGAAAACAACCTACATAAAGAAATGCAAATGCAGCTCATTTGCTGTTATTCTGGCTACATAGTTGAATATATTACATGCAGTTGGCAAGCTAGCAAGTAAGAAACTAACATTGCCAAAAGATGCAATACAGGCAGCCTAATGACAAAATGTTCAGCTTTTGTGGAAAATAAAAACATGATTTCAAAATGTGTACATTGAGAGCTCGTGGATAAAATGTGTTGTTTAGTAGCAACTGTTCTATGAGTGCGTTGTACCTACAGTGGGGCAAAAAAGTATTTAGTCAGCCACCAATTGTGCAAGTTCTCCCACTGAAAAAGATGAGGCTTGTATTTTTCATCATATGTACACTTCAACTATGACAGACAAAATAAAATAAATCCAGAAAATCACATTGTAGGATTTTTAATGAATTTAATTGCAAATTATGGTGGAAAATAAGTATTTGGTCAATAACAAAAGTTTCTCAATACTTTGTTGTATACCCTTTGTTGGCAATGACAGAGGTCAAATGTTTTGTCCTTTACACGGATCAGTCATCCTGGTCCCTTTGCAGAAAAACAGCCCCAAAGCATGATGTTTCCACCCCCATGCTTCACAGTAGGTATGTTGTTCTTTGGATGCAACTCAGCATTCTTTGTCCTCCAAACACGACAAGTTGAGTTTTTACCAAAAAGTTCTATTTTGGTTTCATCGGACCATATGACATTCTCCCAATTTTCTTCTGGATCATCCAAATGCTCTCTAGCGAACTTCAGACGGGCCTGGACATGTACTGGCTTCAGCAGGGGGACACGTCTGGCACTGCAGGATATGAGTCCCTGGCGGCGTAGTGTGTTACTGATGGTAGGCTTTGTTACTTTGGTTCCAGCTCTCTGCAGGTCATTCACTAGGTCCCCCCTGTGGTTCTGGGATTTTTGCTCACCGTTCTTGTGATCATTTTGACCCCACGGGTGAGATCTTGCGTGGAGCCCAGATCGAGGAAGATTATCAGTGGTCTTGTATGTCTTCCATTTCCTAATAATTGCTCCCACAGTTGATTTCTTCACACCAAGCTGCTTACCTATTGCAGATTCAGTCTTCCCAGCCTGGTGCAGGTCTACAATTTTGTTTCTGGTGTCCTTTGACAGCTCTTTGGTCTTGGCCATAGTAGAGTTTGGAGTCTGACTGTTTGAGGTTGTGGACAGGTGTCTTTTATACTGATAACAAGTTCAAACAGGTGCCATTAATACAAGTAACGAGAGGACAGAGGAGCCTCTTAAAGGAGAAGTTACAGGTCTGTGAGAGCCAGAAATCTTGCTTGTTTGTAGGTGACCAAATACTTATTTTCCACCATAATTTGCAATTAATTCATAAAATATCCTACAATGTGATTTTCTGGATTTTTTTTCTCATTTTGTCTGTCATCGTTGAAGTGTACCTGTGATGAAAATTACAGGCCTCTCATTTTTTTTCAGTGGGAGAACTTGCACAATTGGTGGCTGACTAAATACTTTTTTGCCCCACTGTAGCTGCCGTTCTGTACTTAAACTTGGAGGAATTAACTCTACATAGATATGTCACTGATTACTTTCAGTTTAATGTACAGAACATAAGCAGTAATTTCTTACATATTTCATTATGGTTCTTACATTTTGGAGAGCAAACCTGTTAGAAAGCGCTTAATTGTACAGTGTTTACAATGTGTATTGTGTACATAAAACGTGTAACACTCTCCCCCCTCACACACACATAGTAAGTTGATGCTCATTGAAATTCTATATTACTGGAAAGGACTCTAAAATTGAGATAACCCTTCTAGACCATTTTAGTGGGAAAGGGATTCTTTGGGTAGGACTGAATTCCCACAAGCAAGATATGAGTAAAATATATTCCTGGAATTCTGATTCAGTTGAGCCTCGTGGAATGTGGCTTGGAGAGACAGATGTTGCATAGAAGTAAGGTTCACATTCCTTAGTGACCTCACGATCGCCAAAACACTGAACCGACTGTCTAAAACAGTAGTGTGGCATGTGTGAAAAAACCAAAACAGACAAACTCATGATTCCTTTTGCATTACAATTCCATTTCCGACTTACCAGTGTGAAATGTTCTGAAGAAAATAATGAAAATATAGAAAGAATGTTAAGAATGTTCTTTTTAAAAAAAAAATGTGTTACTATAGTGTACAGTTCAAAACACAAGCCGCTGACTCAATGGGGAAAGAACAGTTATCTCATCAAATCAATCAAATAGTATTGTATACCTCACTTTACAGCCATGGCCAGTAGTGTTGTGAATGAAACAAGTATTGGTTTCCCCAACGTTTTCAGTTGCAGTGTTTGTAGATATTTTTGTCAGATGTTACTATGGTATTCTGAAGTATAATTACAAGCATTTTATCAGTGTAAAAGTCAATTATTGACAATTACGTTAAGTATATGCAAAGAGTCAATATAATATATTCTGTGTTGACCCTTCTTCTTCAAGACCTCAGCAATTTGCCCTGGCATGCTGTCAATACATTTCTGGGCATCATCCTGACTGATGGCAGACCATTCGTGAATAATCAATGCTTAGAGTTTCTCCTGAATTTGTGAGTTTTTGTTTGTCCACTAGCTCTTAACCGTTAAAGATGGACCACATGTTCTCAACGGGATAAAGTTCTGGGGAGTTTCCTGACCATGGACCCACAGTTTCGATGTTTTGTTCCACAAGACACTAAGTTATCACTTTTGCCTTATGGCAAGGTGCTCCATCACGCTGGAAAAGGCATTGTTCGTCTCCAAACTCTTCTTTGATGGTTGGGAGAAGTTGCTCTCGGTGGATGTTTTGGTACCATTTTTTATTCATGGCTGTGTTCTTAGGCAGAATTGGGAATGAGCCCTGTCCCTTGGCTGAGAACCAACCCCACACATGAATGGTCTCAGGATGCTTTACTGTTGGCATAACAGAGGACTGATGGTAGCGCTCACCTTTTCTTCTGTTGGTAGCACTCAACTTTTCCAGATGCCCCAAACAATCAGAAAGGGGATTTATCAGACAAAATGACCTTTTGCAGAATATCAGTCCGACCCTAATGTTTTTCCTGAAAAGAAGTGACTTCTTTGCTGCCCTGTTTGACAAAAGGCCATCCTGCAAAATGCACTCACACCTGCCTTCTACCATTTCTGAGCAAGGTCTGCACTGATGGCGCCCCGATCCCGCAGATGAATCAACTTTAGAAGACAGTCCTGGCGCTTGCTGGACTTTCTTGGGCACACACAAGCCTACGTCACAACAAATTAATGATGATTCGATAAATGGTAGATTTAGGTGCAATCTTACTTGTAGCAATATCCTTGCCTGTGAAGCCCTTTTTGTGCAATGCAATAATGACTGCATGTGTTTCCTTGCTGGTAACCATGGTTAACAGAGGAAGAATGTTGATTTAAGCCCCTTTCTTCTTTTAAAGCTTTGTCCTTGTCATCTCCAGCCTTGTCCTCATCAACACGCTCACTTGTGTTAACGAGAGGATCACTGACATGATGTCTGCTGGTCCTTTTTGGCAGGGCTGAATTCCAGTGGAGATGTTTTTTTGGGAGATTACGTTTATTTTCGTGGCAAAGAGGGACTTTGAAATGAATAGCAATTCATCTGATCACTCTTCATGACATTCTGGAGTATATGCAAATTGCCATCATAAAAACTAAGGCAGCCGACTTTGCGATAATTAATATTTGTGTAATTCTCAAAACTTTTGGCCACAGCTGTACAGTTTCAGTAACCCTGACACATTCATAAACATTATGTTGGCACAACTGGACCCATAACAACCTTCAAGCCAAACTGCATTACAGGATTTTAGGAGAAAACACAAAAAGCATTTTGTTGCTATGCAGGACCGGTTTTCTGATCCTGTCTTCTCTGGAAATCTAAGCATTACAGAAGTGAGCACACTCCACCACAGAACATTATATATATCTCATGAGCTGTAAGCAGGAGTTCTGTAAGAGAACCGTGAAATATCTGGTTAGGGGAGCAGGCATGTGTGTCTGTGAATGTGTATGTGGATGAGTACCACAACTCAGCGTGTAATGCCAGATGCAATCATGACTCGCAGTTCCTCGCAGCACTTATCTGTACAAATGTCTGGATCGGTTCGTGTTACTTTCCTTTCACATTCATTTCTAACATAAAGGGCTGGTTTCACAGACACGGATAATCCTTGTCTTGGACTAAAACAAATCTTGTTCAATAGAAAACTCCTTTGGGCTTGTTTTTTTTTGTCCTAGTCTAGGCTTCATTTGTGCCTGTGAATCCGTAACGTAGAGTAGGTTCTTGGTCTAAAACAGATGTTCTACTGCCATCTACTGGACCAGGTCAACATTGTCAAAAAGCTCAGCAAAGTTATTAGTCAGATATTTTCTAGGAGAGGTCGATTTGGGGCAATGTAAAAGTCACTTTGATGGTTGATTTGGGTTTTGTTTTTTGGGGACAGATTAATTATTTTTCTTCTTTTTGAATAGTTTGTGATCTTTTAGGTAGTTTTATGTTCTTTTGTGGTATTTTGGTTAATGTAGTGTGTCGTAAGATAGCTATGGCAAATGATGTTTAACAATGACTTTTTTTGTTGGCTTGCTATGTTACAGGTAGTTTAACTTATTGCATGGTCCCATTGCATGAGATAAGACTAAATGATTTCAGTAGTCAAATTTGGCTTAACATGTACTAATTGATGAAGTGAAAGAAGATCACACTTTATTCATGTAAGATGGTAGGATAGCCAGCGTAAAGAAATCATTGGTTTTAGTAAAAGGTTTTTAACTGTAATGCATTTTATGACAGTTACAATGCATGTCTTTATTTTTTATCAGTCATCAGCTTGAAGAGATCCCCCTTAAATTGCTTGATAGACTATGTTTTGGCTGTGTTACATTCCTTTATTGTCTTGTTTGTGTTGTAGAGAAGGTTTTTTGAATAAAAAAGTAATGGACCATATTTCATTTCTACGCAAGTGTTCCCCAGAACAAGAAATGAATTTGCCACTGGCACAAAGCTGTTGGAGATGGCTGCCACCAACATCATCCCCGGACCTGTTGGCCTCTGTCCACTATCAAAAAGACATCAGGCAGAACAAAATGAATGCTCATCTCCAGTTTACAAACATAACCTGGAGGAACATTTTTGGGTCAACGTTGGTCCCGTTTTGTCTGACAATAACCAAACACAACATTCCACATTAGGCACATAATACCAACGGTCTGGCAAGGTGGATGTTGAGTGGGGATTTAGGGATACTTTGCTACATCCGGACCTTGACAACTTGTTCTCATTGAAGAAACCAAGATTTATGCTTTGTTTTCAGATAATTTTACACAAGAAAGCCAGGCCATCTATCTGGAAGCCAGTAAGATGAACTGCAGCAAAAACATCCAGCAAGAAAATGACTCAAAACACACAAGTAACTTTATATCAGAATGGTTGAAGAACAAGAACCCGATCAAGATATTGTGGTAGAACTTGAAATAATCAGTTAATGCTTAAAAACATGTCACAGAGTTAAAGCAGTTCTGCATGGAGGAGTGGGCCAAAATTTCTCTATGATGCCGTGGAAGACTGATCAATAACTACGAGAAGTGTTTAGTGGCAGTCGTTGCAACTCTAACCCCCTTGTTTTTGCCTAAGAGGGATTACTTTGTCACACAATGGTGCTGGGCATTGCATACAATTAATAAACTAAGTTTATTTTTGTGTTTAATCACTTTTGATGTATCATAAGATTTTGTTTAAAAAGTGACAGGGGCTTTTTCAATGATCCATAGCTCTGTTACAGACACGCTTTCCTGCAAAAGCTTTTGGAGCCGGACCTTGGCTAGTAGTTGCTACACACCCGTAGGGCCTTATCAGGTGTGATTGTAATAGTTTTGATGAACATGTTTGACATGTGCATGTTCCCCATAGTTACACCTCACTCCCTCCCTCAGGGAAAGGTTCTCCAATATCCAATATTCTTTGGAGGAAGACTGTGAGGGGAAAGTTACGCATGGTGAAGGTCAGTCCTCATCACGCTATATATTATATTAAACATTATTCAGGCACACCATATAAACCTCTCTCAAAGAGACGATGAAAACCTGTAGGGAACCCTCTCTGGGCTAGAAGTCTACTCTTGCTCATACCCTGAGAATCCTCCTTAGAGGTGTAAAAAGTCGAAACAAACTGGAATTCAAGGCTGTTGAGGTTATCAATCTGTCATGTTTGGGCTTCCTTTCTTTGGCTATTCCGTATGTTTTTGTTGTATTATCAACTCTGTAAGGCAAAGGTGTGTGTGTCACAGTTGTTCCTGTACCAGCTGATTGTATGAATTGGTGAGAGTACCCATTCTCTCTATATTTATTTTCCTTCACTCTATTTGGACATGGCCATCTGCCTCTCTCTACACACGCTTAGATTTATTTGTCCTTTCTCTGTCCTTTCTTGTAATTGCAGGATTATGCCTTGCTTAACATGATCATTTTGACAATGTACAATGAAACCATTAGCATAATATTGCTTTTACTCTTTCTTGGCAAGATTAATATTGTTTTCTCCCATTTTAAATTATACAGTTAGATTCCGTTTGATACTTTCTTAGGCATGACATACTTATATTGTAATTAGATTCTACAGTATAGGCTCTGGATCAAACTGTACAGAAATATTATGGAATGGTCAGCAGGATTGCTAGACAGATCAAAGAGGTAGCAAAGCCAGCAATCATGGGACTCAGTTCATATTGTTTCCTACTCTAGGAAGATACTTTATATATAATTTACTCTTGTCAGAAGGTGCAGTATACAGTATTGTCTCTCAAAATACATAAAAAAAATTGTTTATTACTCTCAGGGCTTGTAATATGCAGTATTTCCTTCCTTCCTGATGACTAAATGGTTGTGAGGATGTAAATGTGTTCTACCACTGAGACCACTGGCTGTTTCAAATATGTCAACTCTTTTGCAACTATCATACGTGACTTTACTCTTCCCTAAATGTAATCAGTTGAACTAGTTCATGACTTAAACAAAATGGTCAAAGATCTGGGGATACCATTCATGGTAAATGCTGCATGTATCATGTCA
>JACXGK010015171.1:0-10722 GCA_016801125.1 Novumbra hubbsi | reverse complement strand
AAGGAGCAGGTAACAATAACCCACACTGACACAGGGAGACAGGGGAGCATATATACACATAACAAGGAGCAGGTAACAATAACCCACACTGACACAGGAGATAGCGGAGCATATATACACATAACAAGGAGCAGGTAACAATAACCCACACTGACACAGGGAGATAGGGGAGCATATATACACATAACAAGGAGCAGGTGCAGGTAATCAGGGATCAGATGCAGTCACACACAGAGGGAAACAGGACAACACAGGACACTAGAGGACAACACAGGACACTAGAGGACAACACAGGACAATAGAGGACAACACAGGACAATACAGGGCAACTAGGAACGGTGGCGGATAGATGGGTACGAATGGGGACGTGACATATTCAAACACCCTTGGATTTCTTAAGTCATACAACAACAACAACATATCTAAATTGATTTAATCCAGTGTTTTTGCCACTAATACGCACAAATAAGTCTCATATTCTCCCACAGGCCTCCTGGAAAACCCTTTCTTTTTTTCCACCCTCCAACAAAGGCCACTTTTGTGAAGCACCCAGGCTATTGATGTACTATGCACAGGGTCTCCCAGCACAACTGTGGAAGAACTCCTTTATAATAGCCAGAGGCCTCTTGGTGGCCCCCTGATTAGTGCCTTTCTAGCCTGGATACTCAGCCTATTCTGGACGGCCTGTTTTGGACAGATTCACGGTGGTGTCATATGTTCTCCATTTCTTGTAATGAACCTTACTGTGCTCTGGAGGGTATTCGATGCCTTGGAAATGTTAAGCTGCAGTTGTAGCTTAAAGCTGCCGCCTGTGCCAGGCCCCTAGCGGCAGTAAGATCCTCAGGCTGTGTCCCTGCCCGGTACGGCTTGTGCTCCGCTGCTGATCCCAAGGCCCTCCAGAGGGTGGTGAAGTCAGCGGAGACGCTTCATCGGTTGCCATCTCCCCTCTGTGCAAGACATCTACAACACAAGATGCCCTAGGAAAGCATGGAACATCATAAGAGACTACAGCCAACCAGGCTATGGTCTGTTCACACTGTTGACGTCTGGTAGACGTTACCGAAGCCTAAGGGCACTTCCAGACTCACAAACCGTTTGTTCCCCCCCCAGGCCAAAAGACTTCTCAACCAGCCACGTTGATTTATGATCATATGGATCACATGAACACTTCACTGCTCTGATGCCGTTCTATGCACATTCAATGCACAATGGCTTGTATAAAGATACCGCTCATAGGCTTAATTCAATTCATATTTATAATATTTAAATACTGCCTTCATATTGGCATTACCCCATTTCCACGCTCTTTGAAATTGCTGCTAGTTTATATTGTAACAAATCTCCCCTGACTTGAATGGCTCTTCATTAGGTTTTGAACAGGAATCTAACACTACTTAAACTGTAGGATCACTATTGGTAAGAATTAGAATGGTATTTCTTTCCTGAGACGACTTACAGTCTGCATTACTATATTCGATTTTTTAAATGAGTCAGTCTGGTTTCTATTTTACAGTGATTAGGCCACATTCACACATTCATTTAAGAATCCTAATTGCTTTGTCTATGTTTCTGTAAGGAGTCATGGACAACATCAAAAAGTGCCAGGCATCAAACTCTTCTATGGCACAGAGGACTCCAAAGCTGCTTAGATCTTTTTTGGTCCGTACAATGACTTGTCAGTACAATGATGGCCATGACAGTGTAGTGTATTTTTTTCACGTTTGTGTGAAGAGATTGTTGTTCTTGTAAGTATCTTGTGCAGAAGACATAATATCGTAATATTTTAAGAACCCAACAAGGGTAAAATGGTAAAAGCAACAATGTGACATTTGAACAATCCATGGTAATTTGCTATTGAATAAAATTGTACGGCTATCCAGTCTTTTAGGTTCTTCCTGGGAGATTCTTGTAGTATTCTTGATCTAAAACACACTGAATGTTTTGAATGAAACGGTTTTAATTTTCTAATTGAATTACATGGGTGACAGGAGAGGTATAATCTGCCATTTCTGCTGAGTGATGCTTGGTCTCAGACCCTCAGTCTTGGATGCCATCCACAGTCAGTCAGACCTAGTGCAGCGGGGCTTCCTGGTTGCCTCATGGTTCAGTGCTTGAACCACATACAACTTCTTCCAGGGGCTGTTCAACTGGGATCACCTGGATGAAATGTACAGTATCGGGCCCAGGCACGTCCTCTGGGAGGCTAGGGTGAGACGGTTTCCATTGTCTACAGCTCTTCCCGGATCTATTTTCTGACTTTGAATTGTCTGTGCTGGAGACGGACTTATCTGCAGAATCGTCAGAAGCCGGAGCAATCTGTGATGGTAATGCTGCCTCTTTCAGACCAAACAGTGACGAGGTGCTCGCCCAAACTCTAGGTGTCAACGAAGGTACAGTAGAAGCCGGTTCACTTTCTGCCGCAGGATGATTTGCATTATTTCTTCTTATACAACTTCTGTAGATGGTTACAGTCTCGTATAAAAACAATAGTGCAATAAAGAAGATTAAAGCAGCACTGAAAGTATAGTCTGATTTCCCAGGTGGCTTGGCGTCAGAAGGGTTTCTGTTGAGAGGGAAATGGTCCTTTGTAGGTTTCAAAATCTTGTGCTCTGGAACAGAAGTGGGGCTCTGTACAAGCCCTGAGCGGTCATCTAGGGAAGAACGTCCATTTGAAATCTGTCCTGCACTATCTGGTGAAGTACCATCATTCAACTGGAAACCTACAAGCATCTTCAGTAACCCCTTTGAATTTGTCTCTACTTCAGGGATGTTCAGAACAGAATGGTCCTTCACGGGCATCAACGTGTTCAGCTCCGGTGATGAACGAGGCAACCAAGCAGCAGCAACAGGAGGGATGTTCACAACAGAATCGTCCTTCACTGGCGTCAACGTGTTCAGCTCCGGTGATGAACGGAGCAACCCAGTTGCAGCAACAGGAAGTAAGAGGCTGAATATAATCAATAAAAATAATATCTTCAGGTTACACAGCCCATCCTTCCGGAGAAGCTGGGCCATGTTTGCAGAAGATATTCCTGTTCAAATGTAAATGCTATGCAAATTAGAGATAAAAATACTAGCGGGGCTATCTGTGATCTGTCAAAGTGAATTGTGGTTAAGGCTCCCTGTCAAACACACTTAAGACATGGACTAAACACAATGTAATAGAACAGTTGCTTATGACATCACGACCTGATGTCATAAGCACTATCAGAATGTTGACTGCAGATTACATTGAACAATACAATATTAGGATGACTTAAGATTCCACACAGATGAGTTAAAAAACAAAAAATACATATACTGTACGTAATCTATATGAATGCCACGTCTTATATTTCCACTAAATTATATGTCTGATGTTTTTACATGATGTCTTCTATATTCTTTTTCTGAAGTAGTTAATTGAAAGCTCTTTTCAGAACACTAATTGGAGATCATTCTTTAACCATCCAGTTCAGAGATTATGTTGGTTTATTCGGTAAGAGAAAGACAGTATCTCATTTGATGGGCAGGCAGTTCTGAAATAGCAGTGGGCTGAATTTGAACCCATGCTTCAGCATTCAATATATCTCTACTTAAAGTGTACGATCATGATTGATAGGACTGGGAATGGTATTTCTTTCCTGAGACGACTTACAAACCGCCTGCATTGCTATATTTGATTTCATAAATGAGTGAGTCTGGTTTCTTTTTTACAGTGATTAGGCCACATTCACACATTAGGGATAAGGTCAGAAAAGGAAATTGCGCATCTCTTGTATTTGAACTCTCAAGAATTGCCATCACGTGTTGGGGGACTTTACGCCACCATCTCCAAACACAACCCCCAGATGGAACGTTACTTTATTTAACAGCCCTGCACTCAAAACTTTGCTCATCTCCCAGTAATGATACTGTGAAAGTATGTATACTGCATACTCACCAATCATTTCCCATGATCTTATATGCAAAAAAATCTATTATATATAATTGTATGTCAACTTTGCATACACATTGTGTATTCTGTCCCTATATGTTGTCGACCAAAGGCAGCGCCATCTGAGTATTACTGAATATACTTACGCTTAAGGTAAATCAGAGAATACAATCCTATCCTTACTACACCCTAACTTCAATCTCAACCCCTAATCCCAAAACGAAAGCAAAATCTACATCCTGGTAGATCCGTAATCTGAACGCTAGCTACAACTCTATCCAAAACCAATAAAGGGTAATGCACTGGTGTCGCTCACAATACAATACCCTGTAGTGGCCACTTGGTGCCACTGTCTGCCCAGTAAACATTGAGACCATGCCTGAGGTCCTGGTACAGCTGACAAAGGCCATATGTTTGTAACGATTTGTTTAGTGTTTGTTAAATGTCAGACTATTTTCGACTCTGCAGGAGGTCTGATCCCCAACAAACAAATACTAACTACTCCATCTAATTGTCTCACAAGTCAAGCTCTCCTCCCTCGGTCAGGTCAGCAAGAAGTTAGACATCACTGTGCTGAAAGCGAGAACGAATGCTGGCAAACACAAGTCAAATCTATGTGTTTTTTGTTGTGTTGTTCTCCGCCACGAAGAAATAATAAACTCCCACTAGATAGTTTCTGGGAAAGCTTACCCTATTATGCTTACTGAGTATAAACACATGGTCATTAGTTGAAAATTGCACTGGGATATTTGGTGCTATTTTCTCTCCATTTAACTCTCCATACATAAAAAATTACAGTTATTTCAAAACTCTTAGCACATGTTTCATTTCCAGTAAGCGCTTGTCTGTTTGGGGAAGTATCTGGCAGACAGTGAACAAACCAGCTGTACTGCAAATCTGACTCAAAAAGGCCCCCACCTCTCCCAAAATCACTATGAAGACACTAACCGCTGCAGACCAAATAATGAATCACCCCGTCAATACTGCGGGATTGTATGACCCCATTGTAAAGTCCCAACTCACCTGTGGAACTGTCTGGGTCTGAACTTGCCTGCTGCAGGGATCGACTAAAATGCAGGTCATGACTTTTCCTTGAGGTCCTGTGGCTAGAAAGTCAATGATTTCAATGATCATACAAATATGAGACTCTAATAATAACAGTAAATGTTCCATTTTAATAGTAGTGTTATAGCTAATGTGAGAACCATCTGATGTACTGAACTTGACTGTAGTATATTTAAAGAACATATTTGAAACATTTATTTAGACTTTTGGGTTGTTTAATTAATAGATTGTTAAAATAACTAATCAAATAGCTTTTCCAAATTTTGGAGAGATGACCCCATATGTATGTTAGATTCCATAACTAAACACTAAAACTCTTCGAGGTTGACGGCAGTTATTACGTCTCTACTGCAGTTTAAAAGTTTTTCGTTTTTTGTAAAGGTAGTAGCCTACCTTACATTTAAGTGTCCCTGCTAGTGCTACTAGTCACCTGGTTTTTGAGTAGAACGTCGTTTAAGGATCGTTAAGTGTTAAGTCAGAGGACACTGATTTGAACGCAGTGGCACTGTTAAGGAAAAGGTACTTCGAACGTGGAGTAGGAATTAACAAGCATTGGTCTGTGGGAGCATAACTGATCACTAAAAATACGAATAGTGTTGTCCTCCCAGAGTCGTTGGTAAGACTCATCTACGGGCAAACGAGAAAATCTTACTTTGCGGTGTCAGCGGATGCACTTGAGACACGGAAATGTTGTATGCAACTGTAGTACCCTGCAGCAAAACATTTGACATACGATTAACTACTATCGCTTTATCAATGAATGAGCTGTTTGCCTCGAAGAGATCATATTAGATGAGTTGCTTCACCATGGTTTACATACACTAGTTACAACTTGTCGCTGTAACTCGACACGAAGCTTGAAGTTCTTCAGGTCTGTTCAATTGCAGTATAATATAACCAGCACTACCGGAATGAAGTAATACCAGCAGAATAGTCCCATTCAGCACCGTAGTCATATTACTTTACCACTGGCAGGTTCAAACAGGGCTGGGCTTCCATCTCACAATACAGAACACGAACCCGGGCACATTCTGATGTATTGGAAAACAATCTAGATCTCGATAGAGAGAATAATAACGCACAGATCCAAGGGTTAGTCATGGGGGAAATACCACGACTTTCTACAGAAAGATACAACCAAAATTACCACATTTTTATTTTGTTACAGTAAGCTTGTACAGTAAGCTTTTTAACATGTTGTTATATGGTAAAGTATTTAATACAGTACGTACCCTATGTTTGGGGAGGGTGTCAGTTTAGCTTAACACTCAGACAGCTATAAAGAATACAGAAGTGCCCCCTAGCAAATATTGCCCTTCACACAAACACAAAAATACGTACATCCAGTAACACACTAGGTTTATTATTAATAGCTTAATCTTAATGTTTGACAGTTTTTCCTTTAACTTAGTATGACCCACAGGCAAATGTTTATCCTGTCACCATTTTGTTAGAATTTGGGAAAGGGCAAAGGTCTTTGGTCACCCAGAAGTATTCTTGACAATGTCAACATGCATACATTATTCTCACCGCAGAAACCCGGTTGTTTATTATATATAAACACAACCAGAGTTGTGTACAGGCAGTCCATGATGTTTTATGTCAAAGAGCAGCTCTTAGCTATAGTGTATTGGCCATATGCAACACCCCCCCATGTGTTATTGCTTACATATCCAGTTGTTTTCATTATGTATTCAGGCATTGTACCACTATAAACATACATCAATTTACATAATGTACTTGTGGATATATTAATGTTATGATTTGTAATATTCCCCATAATTCATTAATACTGTAATGTTCCCTTGCTGACTGGGAATCTCTGTGATAGTTTCTGAGGTGAAATGGAGGCACAAAAGCAATGGCTAACCATCAGACAGTTGAGCTAGTCAGGTTTGCAGTGTTCCAGGTTTCATTTAATCTCAAACTAATGTCAACAAATCATTGTGACCCAAAGCTGAATACCCAAAGTTGCCTAGGTAATGGTAACTTAGAAACCCAGAACCTTGTATCCGATAGGAGAATTTATTATATTTTATGTTTATCAATGATATGAAGACAAATGAGCATGAGGCCAAATCTGATATGTACAATTTGTTGTTCCATTGGAGAATACAGCAGATTTCTGCCATAATTTCTACCCCCTCAGGCACCTTTATTTGTATATAAACATCCTCTTTCTCTCTGAAAATACAGTCTGACCTTGTCGACATAAATTGTAAATGAGGCTGAATGAGGCTGTATGTATCATGAATTTGTACTAGAGCAAATCAACAGACATTTCCTGTTTTGATTATTATTGGTGAACCGGTTCTGTGTCACTGGAGGTCAAGAGAGTGTGGAGTTGGAAATTAGCAATGGTTTATGATCGTTGTATGTATACGCTTCAATAGGAACAACACCTCCACTAGGTGGAGTATGGACACTGATAAAGATACTTGAATGTTTGGAATATGTGATAAAAAAAATATTGTAATGACAATAATATCATTACATTGCCACATTGACTTACATACAGTCGGTCTGCTGAGCAACAAAAAGAGTAGTTGTTGTGTTAGGAGACCCACTTGAAACATGGGATTATTGTATATAGCTGGACCCTGCAGCAAAACGTATGACATAAGATACAGTACTATTGCTTTAAAAGGCTGTTTGCCTTTGCTAGCAAAAACTTGTTCTTGCAACGCAACACTGAGCACGACGTTCTCCAGGTGTATTCTGATGAATAACTATTGTATACAGAGCAGTACTACGAGTGTGAACAAATCCCAGCGGAATAGGTTTTACACAGAACACTAACAAAAGAGTTTGTCTGATGTATTGCAAAGCCATTGAACAACGTAAGACAAAGATCCTGGTCCGTGGACTGAAAATGATAGTCAGCTCCTGTACGAAGGTTGTACCTGAACAAACAACAGAAATGACCACATACACCGGTGGAATAGAAATCTTTTGTACATTGTATTTATTTTGTTATAGTAAGCAAGAACTATAATTATATGTACTCCACTATCTAAGAAAACATTGTCTTTTCTGAATACAGAGTTGGGAAAAGTAGAGCCAAAGTATGTTTGAAGTCCTACTGTAATGACTACAGTGGTTTGAATAACGACCGATCCATTCCAGTGTATATTCAGTTGGATCTGTGTGACTGAATTGATTTGCACTTACATTTAAAGTGCAAAAAAGTAAACACATTAGTTTGTAGAAGACATCAGGTAGGTTCAGAATGGTTCTAAACACTACATAGCACAATCACTGTAAATACAGGCACACTTTTAAATCATCAGGTATGTTTAAGAGTTGTCCTAAGCACCCTACGTACCAAACACAGGCCCACATTTAAGACCTCACAGGTGCATAAACCAGTACACACACAAAAAACACATTTCATTCTAGAAATAATTCCAGTAAAATGTTAAATTTTTGTTGTTGAGCTGCAGTAAACAGTCATGTCAGTTTAAAAAACAATAACAGATAAACTCAAAACGAATGCCGAACCGAACATCTAAAAAGAGCAGAAGATGGTTACACCGAAAAACTCGCATTCTGAAAACCATGTTATGTTCAAACAGCCGCACGAAGAAAAAACCTAGCATTCATCATCCAACATATCAATATTGTACGCTTTCACTGAAACGAGTGGGAAAGGTTTACTTTCTTTTTGGCACATTTCCCGAATAGATTGTCATGTGTCGAGATGAGATAACTCTGATTTGCCATGAGAAACTAAATTGTTCCTTCCTTTAGCATCTGTATCTGGTCACTGCGAAACCATGACCTGACAAAGACAGCGATCAGTCCATCTCGCTCTCTTCCGAAGAGACAGCCTGCGTGTCCAGTCCCCGGCCTCCAGCCCAGGGGCAGCCTGTCCCTGACCAACCGGCTGAGGCACACTGGGAGATACACAGCCTCAGTGGGGCTGCTCTACTTGCTCAAGCAAAAGCTCTTCTTGGCTCAATGGAATTCTGGTGGATGTGTGATTGAAACCATCTGTTTTGAAATCAGCATTTAGTCAATGGCGTGTGTTGTGCAGTAAAGTACATGCAGACAAAATGTCACATCAACTAGCATGTGCTACGCTGAGATCACCGCACCTTCCAACATTAGGAAGAAAGCACTTGACTTTGGGAATCCAAAACAGTCCGAGGAAATCGAACCTGTCTTGTTGCTGTCGTGCAGGATTGCATTGCCCCTGAAAAACAGCGTCCACACAAGGACACATTACCCGTGTCACTGCACTGTCTGGACTGTCTGTAGCAACACAACGGCAAACCGGCAGGAGGTCAATCAGAAAACACACAAGGGGACAACACAACGGCACGTCTCCTCCTAGTGGCTGTTTAATCAGTTCGGTGACCGCTAGCTTCTCCTGCCGCAACGACGCCCGCTGACACGGGTTGGCGGGGCCCGGGGCCGGGCGAAGGGTACAGACGGGTCCACGGGACTGTGGAACCACAATGCTCTGGGGCTGCGCTGGCCCTGACCCATCACCTCTCATAATAGCGCGGAGCCACGTCGGGAGACACAACCTTCCCCCCGACCTCGCCCCACGCCTCCAGCTCCAAACTATCCTCCTCCTCCCTGTCTCCCCTCTCCTCCTCCTCACACAGGCTGGATTCCTCCACCGAAGACTCCAGGGCGTAGCTGCGGTAGGCCTGCGCCTCGCTGTACTCGTAGATGGTGGGCAGGCTGCTGCGGAGGCCGAAGCGCCGGCGCAAGGCCACCAGGAGGGGCTGTGGCACGGTGAAGATATCCACGTTGTTGCCCAGGTCCACCCAGGCCAGGCTGGGGAACTGCTGGGGGTTCTTCACCACCTCCGTCAGGTCTTTCAGCACGCCCACCGTCAGGCGGTTTCCATTGACGGCCAGGGTGGTGAGTTTGGCCATGGACCCCAGGCAGGGCAGCAACAGACGTAGGCTCTCGTCCTGCAGCTCGGTGAAGCTGAGGTCCACGGCAGACACGGAGCCGCCGTTGCTCTGCAGGTAGCGGGCCACGCGGTGGACGTCTCGGCCCGACAGGGGGATGCCGGACAGGTTGACCACGTCGTTGGTCAGCTTCTTCTTAAGTGTGGTTTTAAGGCTGTGGAAGCAAAGACCGGATAAGGTTAGACGTTACGCAAAGAATGGAATTGAAGAGTCAATCTTGTTTTGATGTTCTGGTTTTTCTAGAACACCCAAGGGCCATTAGGGTTCAACGATGTTGGGACCAAGCCTCTCATAAGGTCAAGGTGGTGTCCTCCAGCATGGGAACAAAAAACATCTGTTTTCCGATATAAAGAGCCTGGTAATGGGGTCCTATGGATGGGAACAGGAAACAGGATCAGTCCCATTTCAACCAGGCAATAAAAACTAAATTTAGAGGGAGTTCATTTTAAAATGGTTTTAAAAAACAAGAAGGAGTTCCTTTTAAAATGGTTTTAGAACTGGCCATAAAAGACCAAATGTCACACTCCACCAGGCACGGCGGATGTGGGCTGCACTGTCCTTTTCCACGGAGCTGTCAGTGGGAAAAGAGGCATCAAACTAGAACTGCTGATGATGGGATTTACTCAAACCCGTCTGTTTTAAAACCAACTCCATCTCTACAGGAGCATTCTGTTTAAAAAGAGGTGTGTGCTGAGGGCAAATAAAGAATAGGGTTATTATATCAACCTAGACGAATGTCAAGCTGGTTATATAAATGTACGTATGTCTAGCTGGTTATATCAATGTACGTATGTCAAGCTGGTTATATCAATG
>JACXGK010015170.1:0-10724 GCA_016801125.1 Novumbra hubbsi | reverse complement strand
ATCTAAATGCTCTCTAGCGAACAGACGGGCCTGGACATGTACTGGCTTCAGCAGGGGGACACATCTGGCACTGCAGGATTTGAGTCCTTGGCGGCGTAGTGTGTTACTGATGGTAGGCTTGGTTACTTTGGTCCCAGCTCTCTGCAGGTCATTCACTAGGTCTGGGATTTTTGTGATCTTGTGATCATTTTGACCCCACGGGGTGAGATCTTGCATGGAGCCCCAGGTCGAGGGAGATTATCAGTGGTCTTGTATGTCTTCCATTTCCTAATAATTGCTCTCACAATTGATTTCTTCACACCAAGCTGCTTACATATTGCAGATTCAGTCTTCCCAGCCTGGTGCATGTCTACAATTTTGTTTCTGGTGTCCTTTGACAGCTCTTTGGTCTTGGCCTTAGTGGAGTTTGGAGTGTGACTGTTTGAGGTGGTGGACAGGTGTCTTTTGTACTGATAACAAGTTCAAACAGGTGCCATTAATACAGGTAACGAGTGGAGGACAGAGGAGCCTCTTAAAGGAGAAGTTACAGGTCTGTGAGAGACAGAAATCTTGCTTGTTTGTAGGTGACCAAATACTTATTTTCCACTATAATTTGCAAATACATTCATAAAAAATTCTACAATGTGATTTTCTGGAATTTATTTCTCATTTGTCTGTCATAGTTGAAGTGTACCTGTGATGACAATTACAGGCCTCTCTCACCTTTTTCAGTGGGAGAACTTGCACAATTGGTGGCTGACTAAATACTTTTTTGCCGCCCCACTGTATTATTCCCAACATCACTGTGCAACGCAATAGGCTGGCCAATGCACTTGCAACTTCTGATCAGTCAAAGCAAAAAAGAACATTTGCAGAACCAGACGCAAATCATGCAATTTACAGCAAAATCCTGTATTTCCACAGAAACATTTTACAATAACATTTCAACCTAACATGACTACGATGATAATGGGGCCAACAGAGGACAGAGGACAGAGGAACAACAATAACAACAACAACAACAGAGGAATCTCTGCCAGCATCTGTTATGGGATGGAAATATATTTCCTTCTAAGGATGCACCTAAAGCATTTCTTTTGACTGCTAATAGTAGTTTTACATTAAATCCAAACAATAAAACATTATGAATTGCTCTACATCAAAACTGCCCAGACAACTCTGTAGAAAGGAGAGAGCACACTTTGTTTTGCCAATTGGACGCTACCCAAAAGCAATAGGAAATTATACAGGAGGAAATAATATGTTCTGGCTGATAAACTCCCCTCGGGTTCAAAACTTGGGCCGACACTTTGTTTCTCAGAGGCCTTAAACCCGTCACAAAACACATTTGGAAATCTAAATCTAAATGAGGGACTGAGCTGTCAGTGTGTTGGTGGCAACAGCCTCATATTTTAATTTAATGATGGTCATCTCCTGGTGCCTGTGATATTTTATGGAGTGTGTGTCTGTGTTTCTACGTGTGTGCACATGTGTTACCAACCTTGCTTGGACACATTAAACAGTTTTAGGGTAAAAGTTAAAATATGGTTGGTACTATAGTTGTAGTTGGGTGAAAGGTTAGAGTTCAGGTTTAGTTTTGGGTTTACGATTATACGTTTTTGAATGGGACAGTCAAGCGGAAAAGTTAAAATATTGGTGAATAGTTGTGGGTGTGTGTTTGTATGGGTTTGTGATATCTGCACAACTCCAGGCTGTTTGTCTGTGACTGCCCTCTATCCCTGTCGGAGCTGACTAAGTTGATTGATATTTTTCTTTTGTTGGAAATGTTAAGGCTTGCAATTTGAGCAATGCTCTGTATCAAATGCCAAATCAAACAGTATCAGCTTTGTCGAGGTTACCTTGTGGCTTGCCCTACTTTCTATTCAGTTTCATATAACAGAAGTCATGAGAGAGTGAAAGAAAGGAAGAGAGAGAGGGAATGGGTAGATGGAGTAGGAAGGGGAAAACTTGGAAAGTACACAGGGAAATGTCTGTTGTCCCATATAATGCACCCGTATTTATATATTTTTTTAATTTTGTTGTATAGTGTTGTTGTTGTCGGATTTGTACACATGACGTTGTCAGGTTCTAAATTCCTATTGTAATTGCATCTTATCCCATACTGTTAGGGAGGAGGGATTGGGAAATGCATGTCACTCATATCATGGTCTCTCCTGTCATCACTATGCAGAAAACAATACTCTTTTCATTCTCCTTTATGACACCCAGGCAACAACATGCATTTCTGTGTGCACGGCAAATGTCTTACTTGGATGTAGGACCACCACCTCAAGCTCAGCCTTGACAAGACAGAGCTGCTCTTTCTACCTTTAAAAGCCGGCTCCAAAAAATTGTTGACAAGTCTATGGTGTCCCCCCTATGCTAAAGAAACATGGCGTAGCCTAACATCACATCCTTTTGTTCTCTGCAAACCACAAAGCAGAGATTTATTCTTCCAAGTTCATGTACAACCTTTCCTCACACAGGATAAGGGACAGGTCCTAATTTAGGCACTTGTCGTCTCACATCTGGACTCTGAACTCTCTGTCGGCTAGGCTTCAAGCCTGTGTCATCGAACTCAACTAATCCAAAACGCTGCTGTCCGTCTGGTGTTTATAATCTTCCCAGGCTCCTCTGTCACCCTTCTCAGCCACACACTCTACTGGCATAAAGTCAAAGCTCTACAAGAACATGGTGCTTGCCTAGTGACTTTTCTTACTCTTCATTGCAAAGCTCAGTGTAACGTACAGGGTAGCACGGTGCCGATAGGTGGTGGTATTTTGGGGATCACTTTTATTTTGAAGCACACTTTGGTCACTTTGGACATTACACGCATCTGTTTGCTCTCTGTAATTTGTGTGTCCTTTGTTTCTGTCACCGGGTGTTGCTCATGGTGGATACTATGCTTAAATGTAAGTCCCGTCATGGTGTTTCGTCTTATGTGTTTTAGCTGCTTGTTTCAGTGCCTTTAATTTGCTCCGTTTACAGTTCGTATTCTTTTGTTTTTGTAAATAAATTCACTTCATTTGTATAAATGTCTGCGAATGGTTCCTGCAATTCCCACACCTGTGACACTCAAGATATGAACAACTGCTACAGCATTAGCGTTATCCATGAAAAATCCCCAAAGTTCTGTACTGAATTCCAAACATGTCCTTTCTTTTTCGGTGGGCCAGCTCCAGAACCCTCCTTTCACCACAATTTTTCCTATTTGGTTTGTAGGTGAGGATGTGTTCAGTTCCTTGCTCCGTACTTCCCTGGACGTTCACCGGATTACTTATGCTGAAAGACAGCTAGAATATCCTTTGCGGTGGCATGCACCACTACCAGACCCTCAATCTGAGCACTTTGCTTACTACTCCAGAATCTGAACGCATGCCATGTTCCAATTCACAAGAGGGTTAGCGTTGCTAATGTATGCCTGTGTATTGAACCCAAGCTCCGTTGAGCTGTATCTACAGAGTGCGAATGCCTAATTGATCAATTATTCAATTTATCTTTCTGTTTAAAATACTCCGCTTAGACTCCTTAGTCTCTCCCACTGGATGTGTGTGTGTGTGTGTGTGTTTGAGAGAGAGACAGAAAACAAAGAGTAAATACTCTCGTACCCGAATGTGCTTTTCATATAAGTGCTAATCGTTTATCTGTTAATGTGAACTCAAATGGTAATTGAATCAAAGAAAATGCATACACAGGCTAAGCTACTGGTTTCTCAGGGTTCTGCCTGCTAGTTGCTTTCAAATCACCACCCAACAAATAATGATGAAATTGTGAAATTGGTGAGGTCTGACAAATTTTGCCCCTCTTGAACTAATTTGGTCTTAAGCCTTCACGTTTCTGTTCTCGTAGTCAAAATAAAAAAAAAATAGTAATCTAATAGGGAGTATTTCTAATTGTTTTTATGCCTCCAGTTCAGCTTTCCGTGATTAGCAAGTCAGACAATCCTTAATGCAAGAATGTACCATATGTATTTTCTTTTCTGCACAGTCTAAATTTAATGGTAGTCATGTTTATATGTTTCGGTAACACTTTCCAATAAGGGTATATGAACTAGCTTTGATGAATACAGTAGTTAACATGACTGAATAATAATTTAAAGTGACAACCCTAACTTTATTAATGATCTACAAATGCATTAATTAACTATTTGTACTGCCATTTGTTCATGTTGACACAAGACATAAACTTTGGAGGATTTGAAGAAAGAACACTGGGAGGCAGACAGCCGGCGGTCCAGGGAGTTTTGACAAAAACTAGGAACTACGTACATTGGTTTTGTTTTGGGGCTGATTTAATTTTCTATACGAGTGCTGAAAGAAGAGCACTGGAATAAATGGAATGACCCCACTCCTTTCACCTAACTCTTCGTCTACTGTTTGGTTCATTACAACTCTCTCACGCAGAGCGCGATACCGGGACCTAAGCGAATGCGTGATATAACAGTACGCCCGTTCAAATTAGTGGACGATGCAGGCAGCTAAAGCAGAGCAGACACGAGATCCCCAACGCAGTGACGAGGAACGGGAAAGGACGATGAGTGAAACACTCCTGACGCAGCTGGCGGCGTGTGCCGTCCAACAAATGCAGATGCTGGCGGCAATACAGCAGCAACTGACCAGAGTGGTTGCCTCTCCCAGACGTGATACCCCAGGGGTCAACAGCCTTAAACCACGGCTAACGAAGGAGGATGATATCGAAGCATACCTCACTGCGTCCGAACGAACCGCTCGGAGGGAGGCGTGGCCCATCAAGGACTGGGCAGGGTTGATTGCACCCTTACTAACCGGACCGGCGCAATCAGCATATTTCGACCTCAGCGAAGACGCAGCACGTGACTATGCCACACTCAAGAGGCAAATCCTATTGCAGTATGACCTCAACCCTAAGGAAGGGCTCATAGGTTCCACGCCTGGACCTAAAAAGAAGGGTACAGTATATGAGTCGTTAGTGGTGCCGAGATCCTACCAAGATACATTTAGCCCACTCACACGTCTTGGGGGGGCACTTAGGACAGGAGAAAACCCTCGAGAGAGTAATGTCTCATTTTTACTGGCTTGGCATTTCCAAAGATGTAGCCACATACTGTCAGACCTGTGACAAGTGCCAACGCACAGCACCCAAACCGCATTATCGAAACCCCCTTATTCCCCTTCCGATTATAGACACCTTTCGAGCATATAGCTATGGATTTAGTGGGTCCGCTACCAAGGTCCGCTCGGGGGCATGAGTATATCCTGTTGGTGGTTGATTATGCAATGAAATATCCAGAAGCGATTCCCCTGCGCTCTGTGGCCACGAAAGGGATAGCCAAGGAAATGTTCCTCCTATTCTCGCGCGTAGGGTTACTGACTGATCAGGGTACCCCGTTCATGTCGAGGCTCATGCGAGATTTATGCAAGCTGTATAACGTGGAACAAATCCGCACCAGTGTCTACCACCCTCAAACGGACGGGCTATGCGAGCGTTTGAACAAGACCATAAAGAGTATGCTCAGGCGAGTAGTAGACAAGGATGGGAGGAACTGGGACATGTTGCTACCACATCTAATGAGAAATACGAGAAGTGCCCCAGGCTTCTACAGGATTCACCCCATTTGAGTTGTTGTATGGGAGACCTTGTAGGGGAATACTGGACCTGGCCAAAGAAGCATTGGAGAATAAGCCGTGCCCTTATCGTTCTTTCATCGATCATGTGGTGTTAATGAAGGATAGAATGGCAGCGATTTGGCCATTGGTAAAGGAACATATGGAAGCGGCACAGAGGACTCAAGCCCGTGCCTATAACCGGTCAGCGCAACCACGGCAGTTCAAACCGGGTGACCGGGTGCTCCTATTGGTGCCAACGCTGCAACACAAACTATTGGCCCAATGGCAGGGTCCATATAAGGTCAAGTCAATTATAGAATCCACCAGCAAGGAAGGAGAAAGCCGGAACAGATTTACCACGTCAACCTCTTAAAAGCCTACCACGAATGGTGTGCTCCGGTTTTGTATGGAGCGATGACGCAACCTACAATCGAGGTTCAACAATGACGGGAGGTGGGGGCTCTAGTGCAAAGGAATAGGAGTTTTTTGTCAGACATACCCGGCAGTACCTCACTGATCCAACATCATATCAGGACGGACCCGGGTGCTAAGGTGCATTTACGTCCGTGTCGGATACCAGAAGCGAGACGGGTGATAACAAGAGCCGCGATGGGCGAAATGTCACGTCTTGGGGTAATAGAACCGTCGACGAGCGCTTGGTCTACTCCCATAGTTCTGGTACCCAAACCAGACGGGTTGGTGAGGGTTTGAAAATGACGCTGTGTCCAAGTTTGACGCCTATCCAATGCCCCGAGTGGACGAGCTCATCAAAAGGTTGGGTAAGGCTACGTTCATATCCACGTTAGATCTCACAAAGGGTTATTGGCAAGTACCACTGGCGCCCGAAGACCGGCATAAGACGGCTTTCACCACCCCAGAAGGGTGGTTCCAGTATGTCCGGCTACCGTTCGGACTGCATGGGGCTATTGATGACGTAGTCATACACTCTGAGGATTGGGAGGACCATCTAACCAAATTGAGTGCAGTGCTGGCCAGTCTGGAAGCCGCTGGGCTCACAGCCAACCCCAAGAAATGATGCCTGGGTCTGGATGAGGCTGAATACCTGGGCTATACAATCGGAAGCGGGAAGGTCAAACCCCAACAGGACAAGACCAGGGCGGTGAAGGAGTGGCCCCGCCCGACAAACAAAAAGGTACGAGCATTTCGGGGATTAACGGGTTATTATCGGCGATTCATACCGAATTATGCATCCATAGCCACCCCTTTAACGGACCTATTGCGGAAGACCAAACCTGTGAGGGTGATCTGGACGCAAGCTAAAAAAAAACTCAAGAAAAGGTTATGTACGAATCCCGTGTTGGCCAGGCCTGACTTTACAGCTCCTTTCACATTCTTTGCCGACGCCTTCGCTACGGGGATTGGGGCATTGCTGTCCCAAGGCGATGGCGAAGAGGCCGACCCGGTGGTGTATATCAGCTGTAAATTGTCTGCCAGGGAACGGAATTATGCCACGGTAGAAAGGGAAGCCCTGGCTATCAAGTGGGCCCTGGAGAATCTGCGCTATTATCTCCTCGGTCATCACTTCCGCCTGGTTACGGACCACGCGCCCCTTCGATGGATGGCAGAGGGACACCAACAGGAGGATCACGAGGTGGTTCTTGGCACTGCAACTGTTCTGGTTTGAGGTGGTGCACAAACTGGGGCGCTTACATGGGAACGCTGATGCGTTTTGACAAACACTAGGAACTACGTACATTGGTTTTGTTTTGGTGCTGATTTAATTTTCTATACGAGTGCTGAAAGAAGAGCACTGGAATAAATGGAGTGAACCCACTCCTTTCAACTAAATCTTCGTCTACTGATTGGTTCATTACAACTCTCTCACGCAGTGTGCGATACCGGGACCTAAGCGAACGTGCGATATAACAGCAGGCCCGTTCACAAAACGCATGTTGTTTTGTTGCAGGAACACAGTTGATACAGGACATCCATTAATGTAGCTGGTTGTTTGTATACAAACAATGGGCTTTATAATAATAAGTAATTTCCAGTTGTAAAATGTCTATGCTTTTCCAACTCTTTACATACAATCTGACAGACAAGTTTTCAAACTGTATCATCATTTCCAGTATTTTAATAACGTGGAAAACAGGACAAATTACGAGAAAGAAAACATGTATTTTTCTTCAAGAGGTATGAAAATGTGCAGGTTTTTGGATTGTATACATTCAGGGTTGCCAGATTTAATTGACAGTATACAGACCAAACAACCGCAGACTCCACAAAAAAGAAGCCAAACGTGATTTTTACTATACAATCTGTAAATTTACCAATTTCTGCCCAAACACTGTCATTAAAAATAGCCTAATTGGGCAGGATACCTCCCCATCTGGCAGCACTGTATTTATGCCCAACACAATTACTTTTAAAATTTATAAAAAAAAACATATATAAATAAAATATGTTTTAATGTGAAACAAACAAGAAATAAGACAAAGAAACAGAAAAGTTTAGCATGCATATCCACTCCAAAATAAATACATAAATACATTTTAAAGCCACCTTTTGCAGCAATTACATCTGCATGTCTCTTGGGGTATGTCTCAGTAAGCTTGGCACATCTAGCCACAGGGATTTTTGCCTAGCTCCTTCAAGTTGGATGGGTGCCGCTTGTGTGCAACAATCTTCAAGTCATACCACAGATTCTCAATTGGATTGAGGTCAGGGCTTTCACTGGGCCATTCCAAGACATTTAAATGTTTCAGCTTAAACCACTTGAGTGCTACTTTAGTAATAAGCTTAGGGTCATTGTCCTGCTGGAAGGTGAACCTCCATTCCAGTCTCAAATCTTTGGAAGACTGAAACGGGTTTCCCTTAAGAATTTCCCTGTATTTAAAGACATCCATCATCCTTCAATTCTGACCAGTTTCCCGGTCCCTGCTGATGAAAACATCCACACTGCTTCACTATGGGGGCGGTGTTCTTGCGGTGATGAGAGATGTTGTGTGAGCCACACAGCGTTTTTCTTGATGGACAAAAAGTTCAATTTCAGTCTCATCTGACCAGAGTACCTTGGGATTCTCCCACATACCTTTTGGCAAAAACCAAATGGGTTTGCAATGGCTTTTTTTGCCACTCTTCCGTAAAGCCCAGCTCTGTGGAGTTTTACAGCTTAAATATCTTGCCTGGTCCATGCGTTTTAATGAGTGGCCCTCTCTTAAGGGTTGGTTGTGGTGCCATATTCTTTCCATTTTTAAATACTGGATGTTACTCTGTGGGATGTTCAAGGACTATTTGGTGTATGTCCATTACATATAATCCAAATTAATTGACTGGGTTTAATGCAACAAAATAGGAAAAATGCCAGGGGGGGGGGGGTATTTTTGCAAAGCATCATAAAAGGTATTGTGTGTCTTCACGTGTGTACAAAGCGCCACAATAGGCAGGATCACAATATCTTCATTGGTATTCTCCTCCACGTTGTGATGTATTCTGGGCCATGCGCTTCCATTTGAATGAGGCAACTATGATGAGATGAAAACGTATATGAACTTGACTCCAGGTGCCTAGATGAAACTTTGAGTGAAGTGTGTGTGTGTGTGTGGGAGGAGTTTCAATAAGTCAAGGACAAAGCGACTCGGCAGGTACTCTTCGTGTCAGCAGTAACAGGCAGCCCCGCTGGGATGAAAAAGGAGTCATATGGTGGTACTATCCCTGAGTGTTCCTGGCAATTTAAACAGCTTTACCGTGTTTCACTATACGTTCCAGTAAAACTTGTAAAACAAGGAGCATTTCACCTTGCGGGGATATTTTACCAGCCCTCATCCCGTAATGTTTTTGATTCCGCGGTTATGTTTAGGGTAAAATACAGATTGGGGTTAGGGTTAGAGATGTGTTTTGGGAAAATAGGCTATATTGAAGGGTTTGGAGTTGCCTCCAGGATAGGAAATTGTAAAACACCTGCCTCTATGATGTATGAGCCAACCTGCCCGTAATTATAGGAGTGTCCAATCTGACGGCAGAAATGAGAGACAGAGTGATGATCAGGTCAGAGGCAGACCGACTCAATCTAATCACTGTTCTGGTAAATAGGATTTGTTATTTTGCAATGGTTGGAAGACATCGTTTTTTTGATACAAGGATTAATGAATATGGATTTAAACTCTAGTTAATGCTGGTACTAGGCTTTGGGGTTGAACCTGTTGCATACACAGGTGAGCGACAGCATTTATACCATATACATATAAAGGACAGGTTAGAAGAGCCGCAGGCTATCCTGCAGGTAAATAGTTTTGACATTCGATCGAATCCTTGAGTCGGCAACATATGAAAAAAATATGAAAAAACATTCAGTCTCCGAGCAAGGCAGTAACCCTAATTGCTAAATATGTTCTCACTCATGTCTACCAGCTAAAATAAACATACAAATCTAGGATCAGTTTTATCTTTCTGAAATCTACCATTAACCATTGGTGGTAAACATTTAAAACTGAGAGCCAAATCTTTGATACTATTTGTATTGGTATTTTCATAGGGGTGAAAAATGGTCATAGCAAAATGATTCAGTATGTTAAACTGTATGAATGGAGATATTATTGTAAGATACAGTATCAGGTGTGTATTAAACTGCAAAATACATACTGTTTCGACCCCGACTAATAAGTTAGGCCGAAGTAACAAGCCATAATACATATACAGTGGGGAGAAAAAGTATTTGTTACAGGTTTTTACAGATTTTGCAGTTTTCCTACTTACAAAGCATGTAGAGGTCTGCAATTGTAATCATAGGTACACTTCAACTGTGAGAGACAGAATCTAAAATATCACATTGTATGATTTTTAAGTAATTCATTTGCATGTTATTGCATGACATATGTATTTGATACATCAGAAAAGCAGAACTTAAAATTTGGTACAGAAACCTTTGTTTGCAATTACAGAGATCATACGTCAAAGCAGCAAACAATCCCCCATTTCAAAATAATGGATTTGGGGCCCCTGGCGGGCAGCGCCTAAAACATCCAGGACAGGCGCCAACACACCTGTGATCCTCCTGAGGTGTCTGCCATCATAACAGTGGACGTGGAGGAAATACAGAACTTGATTAGAACCTCGGATATTTAACGGCACACAAAATTGGTTTGGGATTGAATTGCGTTATTTTCAAATCCACTCAGCATGGGTCCGTCTACAGACAGT
>JACXGK010015169.1:0-10725 GCA_016801125.1 Novumbra hubbsi | reverse complement strand
CTCCAGAAGACATGTGACCTAGGTTGGTCCAGTGGCCCAGGTCCCTGTCTCCAGTACACATGTGACCTAGGTTGGTCCAGTGGCCCAGGTCCCTGTCTCCAGAAGACATGTGACCTAGGTTGGTCCAGTGGCCCAGGTCCCTGTCTCCAGTACACCTGTGACCTAGGTTGGTCCAGTGGCCCAGGTCCCTGTCTTCAGAAGACATGTGTGGCGGAAGCAAGAGTTTGATTTTAGCACACTGCTCTTCCTGTAATAAACTCTCTTCCATCTCTCCCTATAAACCTGCCACAGAAAGCATGAAAAAGCCTGAAGCACATTTATTATTAAAAAGCCGAATGACTACAATCCCCGCCATTCCATCCGACTCCCGATTCTCTTTCGCCCATTGACCATGCAACACACTTGCGCAGATTGCAAGAGAAAGGGTTTGCTTTTCGATTTCCACCAGGGTCACCATTAAGCGACGGGCAGAGAGAAGACAGGCACTTAGCTTAATGGTGTTACACTAGAATTCCACCACATAATACTAGGGGTAAGGCCCAACCACCCCCCCCGCCCTTGTGCCCCGGGTCATACCACCTTGAGGCAGCCACCCTCCTCAGCACCCAGAGGCAATTAGCGCTCCCCCCTCGTTGACTGACTGTGTGAGCTTCCACCGGCCCCCAGCGATGAGCCCCATCGATCACTACCCTTAGGAAAGGTCGATGCCTCGGCTACTGGCTTGGCACCGGCACCCCCTGCCCACGCCAGCCTCATCAAAACCCACCGCCTGCGGCACCAGAGGGCGATGCTCTTTGTGTCCTTCTGTGTCTCTCGCCACCTCGACTTCCCCAAATCCGCTCCCGTCCCCCTGAGTCTATGTTAGCCTCCATACACTTCCTCCTCTATCCTTCTCTCCCCCTCTGACAGGGAGCGGCCTCGGATATAGTCTGTGAACACGGTAACCCAGGGGATGAGTCGCCGTGGTGCCACATTTCCCAGGATGCTGTGCAGGCTCAGATGCAGGCTTGGTGTAGCAGATTTTTCTAAGTGGCCAAAGCATGATGTGGGTAATCAAGCCATGAAATATGATAGCAACATTGACTTTCAATGCCCAGTAAAATGAAAGATACCATCCCCAGTGTCTCTGCACTGTTTTGGAAATGGGCATTAGAGCTCATAATCACCTATGTGTTTGCTTGTAAATGGATACATCTTTAAAGCAGGAGTAGCCCTTTGATATGGCCCACCGCGCCATAAAATATAATACAGTTTGGTATAATGCAACGTTACTTTCGGCCCACGGCCCTCAGTCAAGTTTGATTTTTGGTTTGGGCACCCCTGCTTTAAAGGAACATTAGCTGTAACCCTTCCCCTCAGCTGCACTGGTTTGAGCTTGGTTGATTCCACAGCTCCTTTTCCTTGCTAAGATTAATAGACTAGAATAATGAATTCTACAGTAGGCAAAAACCTTTCTGAACTTTCCTATAAAACAAGAACAAGTTAATGTTGCTAAATTAAGCGACTCACACTCTCAATATATCAGAATGAGTAACAGATTGGAAAAGAAATGAACATGCTGGTCCGGGTCTGAGTGAGGCTGTTACATGCTCACAACGCGTGGGAAGAAAAATACCTGTAGAGCAGTTATGGAATTTTAATTCAGACAAGCTTGAAAACAAGACAACTGACATGCCCCTAAAAAAATTGGACCAACCAATCCTCCAAGTACAAAAAGGCTTTGCTTCTAGACTGAGGAACTCAAGGCCAATAGTCTTTTCTCATTCAGCAAGAAAACAATATTGATGTATTTATGCAGTCTCTGGTGGCTCATTGGGGTGATATTTAATCTCAATCAGCCACTTGTAAACAGCCATGTTCTTTCTCTTTATCTCCGCTGACCCCAGAGTTCAAATATGGCTGGGCATTCCTTTGTCCTTTGGCTGGGCATTCCTTTGTCCTTTCCTCTCCCAGCTCCAAGAGGCCCCCCACTCCAGATCTGTTGTCCCATTCCTGCCCCCTCTAGCAAGGCCCGGTGTGGACCTGTACCTACGAGGGCTCAGCACCTCGGCCACTCTGCTCGATGGTGGCGCCCTGCAGAGCTTCCCCGTGACGGTTGTCTGACGGATCTCCCTCGACTTCCTGTAGAAAAGGTTGCAGCTGAAGCCACAGGCACACGGCACACCTGTGCCGGAGCTCTCTGTGGACCATGGGGATACAGCAAGCAGGAAGATCACTTCCATGTGGGTGGTCGCCTGTCCAGGCTCCCCAAACTTTGGAGGAGGTCCCTTTCCATAGGGGCTGGAGGGGATGTGCTTTTGGGGGAGGGGGGGGGTTACGCGAGAGGGGACAGACTTCTTCTGTGGCACGGGCGCTTCGGTTTTCCACCAAACCCGGAGGGAGGATGGTCGTCTCATCGAGGCCGGCGATTGAAAACAAAAATTTTGGGGAACGTTTGTGTGCGTCTGCCACAGTCTGCAAGGTGAACGATGTCAGCGCTACTAGCTGGCTGGGGCAGGACCGAGCACTGCAATGAAGATCTAAACTACAGTCCAAAAACATGCTTGTACTATTGTGTGTTGAGCTCACTAAAATGGATGTCTGGATATATTAGGGTTGGAGGGAAATCCGGGGAGTTGCTCACTCCCTCTCATGAAGGCCTCACTGATGAATGATTGACCTTTTGGCAATTCCTGCAGGAATTGCATCTTTTACATATCTCATGATTTAAAAACTCTGGGATGTTGCGGAAAGTGTAAAAAGGAAGTATATGTAGAAGTTGAAATAAAAACGTAAGGCCAGTATGGAAAGTTCAAAGTTGTAAATAATTCACCAGCACAGGTCATTATCCACGGTTAAAAACATCTCTCTTTGCTAAGAATAACAGTTTGCTTTGACCGCATTGGGCAACGTGTTCGTAAGGACAAACCATTCTGGCAAGTTCAATGGCTCATAGAGTCCCATAATGAGTTTGACCAAGTGCAAGATTTAAAAGTTTGCAATGTTCTTGTTTCGAAGGGCCACGTTTTTCGGTGGTGTGAAAAAGATCAGACGACGCTGCTTGTAACGCTAACGGAGTGATCATATTTACCTAGAATTTTCCAGCAAATTTTAATAAATGTAAATATACTACAAAGGCTGGTCACTGTGTCGCCGAGAATCAAACATACTTCATGTGATAGGCTCTGCCATGTCCAATCGTTTTAGGGTACAAGAAGAGCAGCCAAAGATCGCACAACAGGTGCGAGGAGATGTGCGTTTCCGACTGTTCTTGTATTTGTATCACCATGGAGATGCCTCTCAGAGTGAACACCAATGGGTAATCAACGTCACATGCCGCCGTCTACGTGGAGAACATGAAGGAGGACTGAACCGCAGTGAATGGAAACCTATTTTCATCTCGGAATAATCTCCCGTGGGAGGTTTCTGCATGAACCAAATTACGTGAGATTTTAGCTACTTCTCAGGTTCCAGAGGGAACCTGTAAGTGACAGAATAAAGTTCCCATAGCTCTCATTTCGTATGTAACCTGAGAACAACGCATAGAAAAGTAAAAACATACATTATGCTTGTGCATTCATTTATGAAACGGAAGGCTACGGAAGGCCCGTCCGAATGGACGGTGGGTTTGCAGGGGCAGGAGTGAGTGGAAAAGGTCACTTGTTAGTTCCACCAATAGAGGTCGGAAATGGGTTTGATGCACCACCAATTCACTAAGGTCGTGACCTTCATCAAGCCAGACAGAATCTAATGGATAAGTCACTTTGAGTCCATTCTCGCTTTACTTAGATTGATCACCAGTTACCCTTTAGACATGTCCTCATATCAGCGACTCATACTCTACATGGGCATTATATGTGACCACATGAGTGACATTGAGGACAGAGTAGCCCAGATAGACCCTCTGAAGTACTCGTTTTGTCTCTCCCGTCCAACGCTCACGCATCCAGTCAAGCGGGAAACGCAAAGACACAGTCCCGGACTATTGTGAGCGCTTCACACCAGGGGCCTCCAACCGTCTCCCACCCTCATTCAGCATTAACGATCTGATTATTGGAATCAGGGGTGCTACATTAGGATTGGAGTGAAAACAAGGAGCAGGCTTTGAGACCCCTAGCTAAAATTGGACTATCAAGGGCTATAGTGTATTGTTGCTTTATAAGAGACCTACCAATGTTGCCTACAAGATGCAGTAGGAGTGTTGGAACCTTTCACAACAGTGTTTTCCTATTCTATAATAACTAGCGTAGCTACCATTTTTAGGCTACAGCTTTTGGGCTACAATAAAAGCATGATGTACCTTCGTCTGCAGCCCGAATGTTATCATCAAACTCATCAGGATCCATTTTGGGCGATCCAAGCTTCCTATAATGTCCATTTGTTTTAAACCTGGAGATATATCCAACTCTGGTAAGAAAGACAAGAATGCAGACATGTTGCTGAAACATACTGCTTATATTGAACAATGGGGTCAAGATATTTATAAAAACGTATTGAGAGATGCGAGTGTATTTTATGTTTTTGGAGTGGAAATTTAGAAACAGATAAAGCAAGACAACATAAGCTCAGATATGAATTTCATATTATCAGCATTCGGTCACGTCTACCCACAAACGCATTGGTAACATAAACTTCCTCTCAAATAGCAGATGCATTGCGTGGCTGTACCTTTAATCTTCTTCATGACTAAGTCCATTGGATGTTGCCAGTGTACAGGTTTGCGCTATGATCACTTGAAATGCTAAAATGTTGCATGCTTCAAATACTTGTTTCCTCGTTCCCCCGGAAACCACAATTATGTGAGATCAAAGGGTTCTATTCAGAGGAGAGATCAAATGATGTAACAATGTCACAACGCTGGATATTTTTTTCCCGTCCTACGAGGGCATCTACGTGTAGTGAATACAACGGATACATCAGTGGTGTGATTCACTCCACTGGTCCGCCACGTGCAGTAACTTCACGTGATGTCAATCTTCTCCGCTATCCCGCTACATTTACCAAAACGGATTCAAAGCAAAGTTCAAGGCACCTGTCTCGAGTTGCCTACTGCGGAGTGTAACATCTTTATTGCGTCCGCTGACAAGCACTGCTGAAATGAAAGTGTCCTCTAACGTATTCAGCCCGATTCCGCTGTAGCCGCACACAGCTCCGGAGCTCAGTGGGTATTGGGGATTATGCGAAGCAATGTGACGAGCACTAAGAGAAGAAATGGCGCGTGTAGGTTGTCTGACACTCAATCCTCCCGTGATTTCTCCCCTCACTGACAACCAAGGAGCCTTAGCTTCCCTGGGGAATTGTGCTGTGGGGAGTAATTAAGACATCTGATTTACTTGATCAAAGGGGACATTGGATTTGGGTTACTGTGAAACAGGGCCGGCTCCAGGCATAAGCGATATAAGCGGTCGCTTAGGGCCCCCGACCGATAGGGGGCCTCCAACTGCAAAGGAGCCCTTGATCGAATCACATTTTGCTGAAGGCCCAGTAAAAGGCTGGAGTCTGCACTGCTGTGAAAAGATGGCGGCCTATATTCACAAGGCCACCATGGGCCTACTTAAGGATAGTGTTTCCTTGGAGAACGTTATTCATGTTTCATTTCAAGTTTCATTTCAAGTTTTACGCAAAATAATGCATAAAGTACATATTGACTGCCTAACCACAACCATCACTGACAATATTTGTATTACCACCCCTTGCATTTGTGTCACATTGTTCACAGCGGTGAAAGACGTGTGAAGAGAGTGGTGTTCAGGCTAAGATTCAATTATTATACAGATCTGTAGCGTAGGCAGATTGAGGTCTCGGCGGCATAAGCGCCTGTCAGAACGTGAAGGGTTCCAGCTAGTTCTTCTGAAAGCGTGTCCTTCTGTGTGAGAGCCAACAGCTCTACTCCAGGGTTGCATTCGGCAGACCGAAATGTTCAGGAACAATTGGCAAACATCGATCTTAAAGTCTGACGCACAGCAATCTTAGCTGGTACATCTCAGGACACCCTTAAGACACTCTTTCACCTTCTAACATCACGCGCAAGACGGCTCCTTTCCGTGTTCCAGTTCCAGGAGAGGCGGAAGCACGTCTCTAAATTCCAGGTTGTAACCTCTTCCTTTCCTCGCGCCCCAGAGAGCCGGGCAAAGCAGATGACACCACACACAAAAGAAGGCCCACGCCGGCGCCCGATGAAATATCAAACAGCGGAGCATCATGAATGAGTAATTGAGGAAGACTCCAGGGCGGCGTCGAGGCACGGAGGGAACGGTGGCGACGACGGGAGCTCAACATTTCGCCATCTCACATGGCAGCTGGTGTTAAAACCAATCAGATATGGTTTGAACAGAAGGAGCAGAACTCACTCTCCCTCTCTCCGTCTCTTTCTCTCGCCGAGTGGATGAACGGAATGGATTCACCGCCGTCTGTCTATAATATTATCACCCGGGGTGCATGAGTCACATGCTACGCAGAAAAATTGACCGAATATGAACAATATAAAAGCCCACCCACCTAAAACAAAATGTTTTGTGAGAGCATGTTTAAAAGGTAAGTCCTTAAAATACCCGCAGATCCGTCAGCCCACAGCACAGTGCAGAGATGCAGTACATATGCCTGTTAAATTACATTGTGGTTTCCCGGGATTTATTTATGGTATGGAGAATGACAGCGTGATAGAAAATGCTAGTGTTTGATGTTCGTGCTCTGAAGACAAGACAAACAGGATAACATTACTTTAACGTTTTACTTATAACCGTTCTTTGTTGATATTGACAGAAATAAGCAATACACATTTACAGCTCAAAATAATTCAATCTAATAAATTTATTGTACAGTTATTAAATTCACAAAAACAATCATAAATTAATAAAACCTTCCTTTGTTAGCTGATAGCTAAGGCCTCTTCGAACAGCATAAACAGGTCCACATGGAGTTAGCTTCAGCATATTGCTTGAACAGTGAATTATTTCACTATATTCTGATCTTAGAAATGGACAAAATGCAAGAGAATCAGAAAAATTAATTGTACATGTGAAATAAAGCAAATGGCAAATAATGTATTTTTTTTTAAATGCATAGTATTGATGTCAAAATGTATTTAGAGTACACTAATTTTCTGGAAATTTGTTGTTTGGGCAGCTTTTTATTTTTATTAATCAAACAATAATAAAAGTATACTTGTACCTATGCATACACACACACACCTTTTCAAGGCAAACAGATGAATTGAAATGCATTACATGGGACTACCACATCGAACTGGTTCAGAAAATGCAAGTAGAGTGCAAAGATGTCATCAAGGCAAAGCGTGGCTACTTTGAAGAGACCAAAATAAACATTTGTTTTGATTTGTTTTACACTTTCTGGGATTACTACATGATTCAATGAGTCACTTCATAGATTTAATGTCACGCACACAACAACATTTTGTTTTGGGAGAATGCGTATGCTTTACTGATATAGAGAAAGTGGAGAAAAAAAAGTATGCCGAAACAGCAATTGGTTGGATTTGAACCTGCATCCGGGTGTTTATGTGCAGCGGTGTAAAGGACTGAACCAGCCTTACCGCCCTGGGGTACAAAAACATTTCTACAGGGAGGGCTCAGCCTGGGACCGTTATGAAAACCCAACCCCCCCCCCCCCAAAAAAAAAGAACTTGTTTAAAAGTGTAACAATAATAAACTCTGGCTCAAGACTAGGTCTTGTTTAAAGATGCAAGTCCCTTGAGGACAGAATGTCTGCGTCCTGAATGGCTTCTCTGGTCAAAGACATTGCCATATTTTGACACAGACTCTAATAAACATATCACACTAAGGACATGATATAAATACAACGCATCGCAGACACATTGTAATGAATGGAAGGTTGGCTGAGCAAAGCTCCCAGCCTCCATCTATGTGCAGAAGACAGGGCCTTGGGCTTAGCAGAAACCACCTGTAGTCTCCCTTTTGGAAGATCGTACTAGTGGCCCTCAGGCATAGAACCTGGAAGTCCGAGGGCCCCCTCGTAACCCAAGACTACGTCATGGTGGCAACTATTCTTTGTATGTGCATTCAGCAAAAACTAGAGGGGTCATCTGTACAGTTGGGAAGGAATGTACGTTTGAGGCTTGGCAATGTAAAATCGAAACCTCTGTAATGACACTACTCTGTGTTGGTCCCTGTACTTGTACTCTGTGTTATTTCATGATACGTGTTCCTGTATATGCGATTGATCCTGAAATAATTAACTGTTAAGCTAACGCCTGAAGGGTTTCAACTTGATAAATTGCATCTCCCCCACTTCATAAGGGGATCTTTTCACTAAGTGCTGAATGAATAAATGACAATACACCAATCTAAAACAAACAATGATTAAAAAGCAAAGGAAACACAGAGTGAAGACAACACTTAAAATAAATATGAATGCAATTAAATGATTATACAATTCCACACAGTAAAAAAAGTTGAGTCTTCGTAGTTTACACTATTCAGAAAACTGAATAATCTCACAAGGATTGGCTTGCACTGAAGTATGTTAATAAAAGATTGTTAATAAAAGAAAAACACCCTTTCCGAAAAAGAAAGAAAAAAACAGACAGGTACTAAAACTACCGATTTTTGTCCTTCTGATTTATGAACAGCTTCAAAAAGACCAGAGCTTCTCTTAGCTACTGTCAGTCGACCTAAGAGGTACTATTGGTTGTCCTAAGCCACGAGCTGCACCACTGCAGTGTTACAGCAGTTAAACAAAAAAAAACTGAAAATGAGCCACATTGTCACTGAGGTGAGAACATGGCAGTTAGAGTGGATTAAATATCAGCACACAAGATGGAGGCTTCGGCTCCCTCTAGAGGTTAAATCAGAGACTTCTAGCTTCACCGTAACCTAGGTTCGCGTGCATCTGTCAGGAGCACAGCAACGACAGAGATCCTGCGATGGAGGAGAACGGAGGCAAACTAGAAGCAGAACAGCCCCCGTACATTAGTCTACCGCTGTATATTAAATGGCCGTTACGCCTGTAGCCCCCCTTCCCCCGGGATCTCCGACAAGCAGAATATTATTTACTGTGTTTCTTCCGATGCCCGCTACATCAGATTTACAACCCCGGAGTGGACGGAGCTCATAACAACTGAAAAATAAGCATAAATCCTGGCAACGATTCAAAACAGTGTGCAACAAAAAATGTAAACGAGCAATTATAGCAGCTCAGTCAGCGAACCATTCCAGCTCGTTTACCCCTGGTGAGTGTAGCGACAGTACAGCATAGGAACAACGGACCGAAGTAGGGGTCTCCAACCGGCTCCATCTTCACGCCGGGGTTAGGGGTTCAGTTAACCTCATGCGCTACACCACCCTTCTCCTCAAAGAACCACTGCTGGTTGACGTGGTCCAAACACGGCCGCAGAGCAGGGGCCGGGGTCCCGTTGTCAGTCTTGTCCACGGCCTGGACACACTTCTGGGTCATCACGTGGTAGAGGGAGCCGTCCTAGTGGAGGACAGTCATTTAGAAACTGAAATCCACAGAAGTTACTGAAACGGAGCTCTTTTACCAGAAGGGAAAACACTGGTTAACGGCTAATTATATTGGAGGATCCTGAGCTTTGAGGAGACCACATACAAATGCTGTCCTATAAACCCAATAACACAGTGCTTCATCTGTTCTGGGACTACAGCTTCTCAAGAATTTAAGAATATTTTTATCGAGCGTGTCTCTTCACCAGTGGCTGGCAATTAACAATAGGTCTTAGTATTTTACTGCCTGTGAAAGCAGCCATCTTGTAAGCAGCTTTGTTGTTGTTGTTCTGCCGAGTTGTTTTGCGGGGAATTAGTCAAGGAAGGCCTCAATCTCCTATTCAAGTATCTTTGTTGTTAATATCTAGTATTTAAGCTTTTATTTTTACTTTCTGCTGTTGCTTTGATAAGTATGCTTTTGTTTTCTCTTCCCGTCCTTTCCTCCCCTTGCCGGCATCTCAGACACTCTCCTTCCTGTCATGCAAACCCTTGAATCACTTTACTTTTTGGCCCTGACTGAGACATGGATCACCTCAGAAAACCCTGCTACCCCAGCCGCCCCATTATCAAACTATCGGTTTGCTTAAACCTGAGAACATCCAGTTGACTGGGCTGTGGCACAGGTATTCCTCTCTCTTTCCACTTTCCCTTTCCATATCCTCATTTGAATTCCAGGCCGTCACTATAACTAACCCACTAGAGCTTAACATTCCTGTCATCATTCCTGGTATTCTCTGCAAATATCAAAGCACTACCTCACTCTCATAGATTCATGCTGTACAACTAAACTCAAATAAACCTGCCTTGTGGGAGAGGTCTCCATCACCAGTGTACCCTGGGCACATAAAAACTGAAATACGAAATAGACTTTGAATTGACAAACAGACTGACATTAGGCATCTCAATCAATCGTGTCAACAGAGATGTTAAGTGTAACATCTTAAATGCCGTTGCAATAGGACTTTATATACAAAAATAAATCTATGCACTTTTAATAAGGTCCTGCCAACTTTCTATTAAAGGATGCAGTGCGGAGCATTAGAACCGTCTGATGTAATAAAACAAAGGGCACTATGGTAAACTGAATCAGGTGACTTCAGAGTAGAATCAGATGCACTATGGTAAACTGAATCAGGTGACTTCAGAGTAGAATCAGATGCACTATGGTAAACTGAATCAGGTGACTTCAGAGTAGAATCAGATGCACTATGGTAAACTGAATCAGGTGACTTCAGAGTAGAATCAGATGCACTTTGGTAAACTGAAT
>JACXGK010015168.1:0-10727 GCA_016801125.1 Novumbra hubbsi | reverse complement strand
TTGGCTGGACTGAGTCTCTCTGATTGTGCGACCTCTACCTGTTGGGAGTTGGTGTTCTCGAACCTGGATGCGTCTTTCTGTAGTCTCGTGGTCCTTCTTGTACACCCTATTACCCCACATATCATTACTTGTTTTGTTCATGCTTTAAGCCGTTTCATTTGGCTGTTAATAATGGATTCATGATATGGCTATACATTCTTAAGGCACAAGCATACAATTGTACGATTGTGATCATAGCTTATTATGACACATTGATTCATCATTTCAACACACACAGAATGAAAGTATTTTTCCTTACACTATGCATAGAAACTCAATACAGTACCCAGCAACGTTGCAAGAACACTTTGCTGGAGGGGTTAAAACAAGATTAAGTTGATATTTGCAAGTTTATACAAATAGTCCAGTGTTGCCATTTCTGGTTCGATATGTCTTCGAAAATAGTATCATGTCAATAAGCCCCCACAAAGATATTTAACTAATGTTTGGATGTTTTGCACCGTTATGGCCAGCTTCGGAGACACCAAGTAAGCTTAACCTGTGTCTGCTAAACCAGCCCGTAGAGTTTAAAATACAATATTGTTAATATCTACGAAAGGGACTGAGAGAGGTGACGGTGATTGTGTGCATTTATTTATGTCTATTTTTGTTAGCAGTATGATATGGCTAAATACCAGTTACTTGGGTGTTTGTGATCCTAAGTACCAATAATGTACACAGGGTTCTAATGCATCCTTCCCTTTTCTCGCCAGGATTGTTCATATATGGGCGAGATTTTTGTTAATACTATATTTTTCTTTCTCTCAATTGAATTATTTCCACAGTATCACATTTATGCGTTTTGGAATGCCTACATTTTGAGACATTTGGTGCTTTGTGCCTGTTAAGGTTCAGGGCAAAGAAGTAGACATGTGCACTTTCAGTACTCATGCTAAGTTTTACATTACAAAATAGCCCAACGCGTATGTTATTACTATACCTGGGCGGGAGTGTTAGTGTTGACTCGACCAGAGTGTAATGGCGACTAAATGTACCCTACTGACACAGCAAAGTAAGTAGTTATACTAGAACACAATCATGGCGTATTTTGTGATGAACACCAAGTAATAAGCCCTTTGCTAGTTAATAGTTATTTAGCGGTTGTTAGCAGTGAAAATACATATCGCAATCAACTTTTCTACGTACTTTGGATCTGATTTTATTGACACTGTTGTTTTTCACAGGACAACAGTCGGCGTGTGGAGAACCTTTTAAAATTGTGGATTATTGAGGCCAAGGACCTTCCTGCCAAGAAAAGGTACTTCTGCGAGTTGTGCCTGGACGACACGCTTTACGCACGGACTACCTGCAAACTCAAAACAGACAACGTGTTCTGGGGAGAGCACTTTGAGTTTAGCAACTTACCGGCCGTCAGTAGTATCACCGTCCACCTGTACAAGGAGTCGGACAAAAAGAAAAAGAAAGACAAGAACAATTACGTGGGCCTGGTCAACATTCCCGTCTGCGCCGTGACAGGACGCCAGTTTGTGGAGAAGTGGTACTCGGTGAGCACGCCCAACCCGAACAAAGGGAAAACCCCCGGGCCGATGATTCGCCTCAAGTCGCGGTACCAGAGCATGAGCATCCTGCCGATGGAACTATACAAGGAGTTTGCCGAGTACATAACAAACAACTACATGCTGCTGTGCTCCGTCCTGGAACCGGGCTTCAGTGTGAAGAACAAGGAGGAGATGGCCAGCGCCCTGGTCCACATACTGCAAAGCACCGGCAAAGCTAAGGTAAGGCAACCTACCCTGCAGAGAGGCGGGGCCAAACTCAGTCCCGTCTGTAGTTTGGCACTGTGTTCTCTTTATGTCCACTTTCAACTACGGACAGGCTGTTCGACTCTCACGCTCGATACTGTTCCGATATTTTCGACACTCGCTATGTAGAAACAATGTTCCGAAACACTTCTGTCACGTGACGCTGTGTGTCAAAACACCGGCGCAAGTTACGATCAAACACGTCACTGCCTCAGGTGTTAATTTTTTTTGAAAAAAGCATATTGGAAAGGAATGATGGCTGTTCCAGGCTTTTCGACACATTGAATCGGAACAATGTTTCAAGTAGTGATGAAGTGCTATACACACGCTCGACGCCGTTCCGACCGTTTCCGACATTCGTGTTCAGAAACATTTGTGGTCACTTGCGGCAGGTTTCGAAACACAGTGACTATACTCCCAAAGCGTTCAGATTGCCAAATGTTGAATGTGCAAGTGTTAGGAAAAGAAGTAGAGATGGGAAAGCTGTGCTGTTTTTGTAATTGCAGCTGTGATTGCTTTGATTAAGAATCAGCACGCCTCTCATTTCGTTTACAGTATGTAAAGAAAAAATGTTGGGCATATGTTCCAACAGCCCCTATTAACGACTTAATTGCAGGTGTACCGTTTACGTAACAATAGCTTAATTGCTCATTTGTGAAGGCGGTTTGGGGTGGGAGGGCGAACCCATTAGGGCTGTCTGCAGTTTATAATTAAATTAGGGAGCTTTTCAACGATATCAGTTTTCAAAAAATACATAATAACAGTTAGTAATTCAGCTGCATATGAAACACAAAGGAGACATAATATTAGTCAAGGTAGAATAAGGGTTTGGATTTAAATAGGCCTCCAGTAAAGTTCTAATTCTTGGATATGTCTTTCAAAGTTCAGTGAAACTCTTATTTGTACATTGAGCAGTATATTGTAACATAGCCTATTACTCTGAAATCCAGTGCTTCAAGCGGTCTGCCAGAGCATATGTACCCACATCTTTTTCCACAGTCCTCATATTCACAAGTGAAAAAGGATTTCCTTTCCCAGACCAAATGTTGGTGGGTTTATGTGTTGTTATACATCATTATAAAATACAATGAATCGTATGACCTTTGACGAGCACCTTTGTTACTGGAATTTGTCATTCACCGAAACCAATTAGTGGTGGGTTGTGGGACGAGGATGACACTGTTTCGAATCAGCACTCTCTAATGAGGACTAGCTGAAAGGGGGTATGTGTACTCTAACACAATGGAAAACGCAAACCCACTGCCCCCACCACATCCTCCCTGTAAAGTGTACAGATGATTAAATCTCACCATGCCTGGAGCTGTGGCGTTGTTAGGCTTGACTTTTGGGACTTTGGCCCCAGGTCTTTTTGGGGAGTAGCCCCAGGCCTTTTGATCCAAATCCCAAAATACCTTAGTAGACCGTATTGTTTTTTTGCGGGTCTGAAGACTTTGCATAAGCATGCGTGTAACGTGCATAGATGTTTGCTGGTCAACTAAACTTAGTTTTGTAAGACCATGGTGAGATCTTCGCACCATGCTCTGAATAGCAAACTGGTCTCATTTAGCTCGACCCTTTGTACTGCCGTGTGACTCAATGTACTGTCACCTGACTCACTGTACGAACCTGTGAGTCTATCTACCGCCCTGTGACTCTATCTAGCCGGCTTAATATTTGTTAAATATTTAAACTGTCTGAAGAAACTCTGTACTTTCGATTAACCTGTTAGGTCCTATAAAAGGATTAGAAAATACTTTAAGCAAGGTAAGATATGCTAATTTAGGTTAAATGTTAGTGTTATCATGGCTAGATTATGTATGTGTCACATTGTCATATATGAACACCGTTAATAAAGGGCAGATGGTCTACAATAGCATGAGATGAGAAGGTGTTCATATCTTCGAACAAGAGGGATGTAAACATCTTGCTATTGCATTGATTACTGTGCCCATAGGGCAGTTGTATTAAAATCTTACCCTACAAGGTTTGGAGTCTGCTGGTTTTCTCTTTTACCTCATCATAAATTGCACGCTCCTGGTAACCCAGGTCCAAATACGTCTGTAATTAGGGGGAATGAAACAACGGAGTAGAGCTGGTTTCGCGGTCCAGATTTGAATACCACTGCCATAGCGTTTGCATCTGGACATACCAAGGACATTTCGGAAGGACATTTGTTTAAGTGGACTTTCAGATTTCCTGTTTAAAACACATGAAGAAGGTTGTACAGTTTTGTGGATTACCCTTTCTACTCAGACTTCCCATTAGTATGCATTGTATGGCCTTATGCTAACCAACACCCCCAGGCCTCCAGTAGAAGGGAAGTTAGTCAGTCGGTGCTGGAACAGACCAGAGGATTCCACGGGGAGAGAAGGGAAACGCTCTCTCACTCACTGTCTCTGTGCCTCCATCTTCCTATCACAAATCCACAGCTCTCAGTGTCAATCAGACTCATCATCAGGCCTGTGGAGCAGAGCGGTACACAGTTATTTATTCGCGGTAGATACTGGTCACGTGCCGCAATACAGATCATGTTGATAGTGTGTATAGCAAGACAAAGAGCCTTTCGCAGTCGCTTCACAGGCCTGCCGATATCTCATGGCCACGTCACATCACACACTCTCATCAGTCTCTGCCTGTCCAGTCACGCACTGTTTTGGAAAATGTTGTGTCTGTTAGTTCTTGGAAATGAATCTGCAAATGTACACTTTTTAATACGTTCCACTTGAGGGAGGATGGAAGGTTCATACTGTAACGTGTTGGTTTCAGGACTTCCTGACGGACCTCATGATGTCAGAAGTGGACCGCTGTGGGGAGAACGAGCAGCTGATCTTCAGGGAGAACACGCTGGCCACCAAAGCCATCGAGGAGTACCTCAAACTGGTGGGGCAGAAGTACCTGCAGGATGCACTAGGTACGTAACACCCAAACGGCCGCTCGGAAATGCAACAACAGAGAGGCAATGCGGTTTAGAGGAGAGGGGAGTCGTGAACACACGAACTAGGCAGATGTGCTGAAGATATTATCTGTCCTTGAAGGTTGACTGGCCCACTTTATCACCAAAGATGCTAAAAAAAGGAACAAAAGAACTGTCAGAGAACTGTGGGCTCTTTCGCTAGCGATGTAGATGCCCTTGGAAGACTTTCTCTTGTGCAGAGAAAACTGCGGGTTGGCAAGAACAAAGAATCTTGCGTTTGAACCTCAAACCTCTGATCTGATATCCGCGACCAGGTACAATGGACCATAACGCGATTGTCTAAAGGAGCACTACAAAGAGCATTACTGTTTATTTAAATGTCTAACCGTGTTTGACATGACTCACGGGATATGTAGAATTACATAATGATGATCATCTACTACACAGTGACCAGTCAAAGCAAAGAGCTGCACTAGTTTTCTCAGTGGGTTTCTCTGTGTGCATTGAATTAGTGTTACGCAACCTTGCAGATCTCTACTGGGTATGTTCCAAGTTTTGATCCCAAAAGAAATGGAATCTGAATCATTTTGCCACTTAAATCACCTCAGAACCGTAGATCTACTGTTTAATGGAGATTGGAGCCAGTGTAATGACCCCATGGCTGTGTTCCACTCCCAGGTGAGTTCATCAAAGCCCTGTACGAGTCAGACGAGAACTGTGAGGTGGACCCGGGGAAGTGTTCTTCAGGAGACCTTCCGGAGCACCAGGGTAACCTGAAGATGTGCTGCGAGCTGGCCTTCTGCAAGATCATCGACTCCTACCGGTAACTAACAACACCTATCCACTAAGTACCTAGCATGAGCCCTCAGGCTCCACTATCAAGTTATCCCTCCAATGTTTCATGATTGTCTGAAATGAGGCAAAACCACAAACCGCTTCACAGACTCAAAACGGCATGGCGAGGGCGGTATTTCAACCCAGGATGACACCTTTTACTCAACCAGTGTTTCCACACAGCGTTTTTCCACGGGAGCTGAAGGAGGTGTTCGCCTCCTGGAGGCAGGAGTGCAGCAGCCGGGGCCGACCAGACATAAGCGAGCGTCTGATCAGCGCCTCCCTGTTCCTGCGCTTCCTGTGTCCGGCCGTCATGTCCCCGTCACTCTTCAGCCTGATGCAGGAGTACCCCGACGACCGCACCGCTCGCACCCTCACGCTCATCGCCAAGGTCACGCAGAACCTCGCCAACTTCACCAAGTGAGTGCCTTGCGTGCAGGGCAGGGTGTGTGTGTGTGTGGGGGTGTGTGCGGGGAAGGGTATGTGCATAGTGTGTGTGTGTGTGTGTGCGTGCAGCCCGTCCATGTAACACATGTTACGGTACAAGCTTTTGACGGCATGATTCGCTCCGTTTTGATTCGGTTCCTGTGTCCGTCCAGGTTCGGCAACAAGGAGGAGTACATGTCCTTCATGAACCAGTTCCTGGAGCACGAGTGGACCAGCATGCAACGCTTCCTGCTGGAGATCTCTAACCCAGAGACCATCTCCAACACGGCCGGCTTTGAGGGCTACATCGACCTGGGCCGTGAACTCTCCACCCTGCACTCTCTGCTGGCCGAGGCTGTGTCCCAGCTGGACCAGGTACGGGGATCACCACTCACCGCTCTCCAACGGCCGCCTCGCACTCTGTTACCCGACTGGACGTGCTGATTCTGAATGTGAAGGCTGCTATAGTCCCTAGGAGCATTAGGAGGCCTCCCGTATGGTGAAGGGGTCCCGGCGTATTTGGGAAGCTATGCATGCTAATACGGGTGATGTCAGCGTGTGCTGGATGTTGGGTCTGCTGTTTCGCAGGGCGCGGCCTCTAAGCTGGGTCCGCTGGCCCGTATCCTGAGAGACGTGAACTCGGCCCTGACCAACCCGTCTGGGGTCCAAGTGGCCGCTACCACGGAGCGCATGGGTTCTCCCCCCCCCTCCCTGGCCGGATGCAGTCTCTCCACCGGCCTCCCTCTCCACAAGATGGTCATGGACAGCGAGCTCTCCGGGTACGGAGGCGTCCTATTGAAAACCTTAATAGATCCCGTCTGTGTAGAGTCTCCTGTCTGGGACGACAGGAGTTTCTCTGATCTGCTGTTTTGGTCCTCACACAGGTTGGTGGATTTCACCCGGCTGCCGTCGCCCACACCCGAGAACAAGGACCTGTTCTTCGTGACGCGGAACTCGGGCGTCCAGCAGTCTCCAGCCCGGAGCTCCAGCTACTCGGAGGCCAACGAGGCCGAGGTGCAGATCCCCAACGGCAGCAAGAGTCTGTCCATGGTGGACCTGCAGGACAGCCGCAGCCCGGAGACCCCCGGCCCTGCCCCCCCCGGCGACAGCCAGTCCCCCGTTACCCCCGGGCCGGTTGGCTGGACGACCCGCGCCCCTCAGGGACTGATCCCCGCCCCTGGCGCCGGTCCCACTCTGAGAAGGGCAGGCCAGACCCCCAGCGCCGACGCCCCGGGCCCCGGGAGGCCCTCCCAGCTCCTGGCTCCGCTCTCCTTCCAGAACCCTGTGTACCAGATGGCTACCGGCATGACCGTGAGCCTCTCCCCTCGGGGGCCCCCCGCCGACTCGGGCTCCGAGGGCCACAGCTCGGTCAGCTCTCAGGGCAACAACGCCGAGGAGGCCCCGAAGCACCCGGGCGTCTTCCTCACCCAGGGGGTGGCGGTGGGGAGCGGCGGAGGCGGGGAGGATTTTGCGCGGCGCTCCGGGGAGTTCACCGCCCGCCGCCAGCTGTCCCTCACGGAACCGCAGCACCCGTCCAACGTGCCGCGGCAGAACAGCGCCGGGCCCCAGCGCAGGATAGACCAGCCCCCTCCGCCCGTCACCCGGGGTAGGACTCCGCCCAACATGCTCCAGACGGCCTACACCGGGCCGCGCCCCTCCAGTGGCAGCATGATGTCATCGTCCCCCGACTGGGGGCCTGGCGGCGGTACCCGGATGAGGCAGCAGTCGTCGTCATCCAAAGGGGACAGTCCGGAGACCAAACAGCACGCGGCACACAAAGTGAGTACAGCGTGTCCTCGCCGCACAGCCCCCCCCCCTGCGCGTCTGGCCGCTTTACTGGGGATCAGCTGGTGGCGGAGTTGCCGTGCATGAAGAGGCAGGATAAGGTAGGATGTGTGGCCACGTGGGGAACAACCCTGCCGATGTAGCAGCGTGGTGGGTGGAGATGCTGTGGACGGAGAGCTCCACTGGCCTCACTGAGCTGTAGTTCCAGCCAGTCTCGATGAGCCAGTATCAGCCGGTACAGGGAGTCCAGAGGGGGAGCCCGCAGTCCTCAGCAGTTACACACTGAGGTTATTTAGTGGACATCCGGGGCCACGTAACAGGAGTGAGCACATAACAGGAGGGCCACGTAACAGGAGTGAGCACGTAACAGGAGGGCCACGTAACAGGAGGGCCACGTAACAGGAGGGCCACGTAACAGGAGGGCCACGTAACAGGAGTGAGCACATAACAGGAGGGCCACGTAACAGGAGTGAGCACGTAACAGGAGGGCCACGTAACAGGAGTGAGCACATATATTTAAATACTTTTTTGGCGACCAACCCTCTGCCCCCCCATTGCTTCCCTGTTCTCCTCAGATGCCAAGATGTAATACACTAGCATCCTCTAGTATCTTGTAATTTTAATCATGCAGCATTAATTTACCCCTGCCACACTTTTTTCCCGTTACTTACCGGAAGGCGTGCCTGTGTGTGTGTGTGTGTGTGTGTGTGTGTGTTTCACCAGGCTCCTTCCCCTGTGAACCCCAATGCCCTGGACCGCACTGCTGCCTGGCTGTTGAATATGAATGTGCAGTATTTAGACCATGAGGGAGTTGACCCAGATACCAAACACAGGGAAGACCTCCAAAACATAGAGGAACTCACTCAAACTGAAAAGGTAACTCATCTGTAGTGTCTGGTAAAACCTCATTAAAAGAGGATCAAAAGGAGATACAGCCTTAATGTCCAAAATGTCATCATTAGTGGGGAGTGGCTTCCTGCCAGGGGATGAGTCAACATTGATGGTGAGTGGCTTACTGCCAGGGGATGAGTAATCATTGGTGGTGAGTGGTCTACTGCCATAAGATGAGTAATCATTGGTGTTGAGTGCCTTCCTGCCAGGGGATGAGTAATCATTGGTGGTGAGTGCCTTCCTGCCAGGGGATGAGTAATCATTGGTGGTGAGCCCCATGCTGAGTTACAACTCAACCTTGGCTTAGGGATTTAAAATAAACAACATGTTGTTCCTCACCCAATCTTCTAACCACCGTATGTTGCCAGGGTTAATGCAAGCTATCTGAGTTTTAGCTTTCTTTTGATTGTCAGTATTGAAGTGAATTTCCTGCTGAGCCAAAAGCAGAGGTAAACCATAAGATCTGCATCTCCCCTTTCTGTTCTATAAGGACTTTACATTATATTAATACATTTTACTTGCTGAATTGCTGCTGAAGTGGTATGAAAAATGATTCACCATGCAGAAGCCATGTGATATATACTGGTGGTGTAATTATAGTAAGTTTAATTAGTCCAACAAGGAAAATGACTGAACTACAGCTCAAGAGAAGCCATATCTCAAAAGGCACAGTGGTGACAAGGCAAGAGTGTGTCTTCCCTCTGCCAATGTCCCCAGCTACTTCAATGAATTATGAACTAGAAACATATGGCACTCGCTGAGAATTACAAGGTGAAGACAAACATGAACTGACTCTTCATCACCCACACGTGAATGCCTTTCAGGTTATAGAAATGAAACATTTATATTTTTAAGAGGTGGTTTGGTGATATTTCAAATTGTTCAGGTCTGCATGTTGAATCACTGTCGTTTTAATGATAAGGATCAAATTACTGTTGATTATTTCTTACAATTACTAGTAAATCCCTATTATAAAATCCTTAGCTGAAGTTACCTAAATGGCTTTTTAAACCTTTGGTTATTTTTAGATATAGCTAAAGTAGTAAGAGCTTGGATAGACTGCTTTGAGATTTCATGCTTTAGGAGAAGTGAAATTTGCTACAAAATTAGTTCAGGCTTGAATGCCTTGTAACTGAAAATGAATTTAAAGCATCCCTGAAAATTTAGCTTTAAGAGAAATATCCAATTATTTGGATGCCGCCTAGTCCGAGCTAAAGAGTGGGTCCATCCGACTAGTTATCAGCGCAAAGTTCAAAAGCCAGCACCCGTAATGGTATGGGGGTGCATTAGTGTACATGGCATGGGTGACTTGCACATCTAATGCACATTAAATGCTGAACTATACATGCAGGTTTTGGAGCAATATATGCTGCCCTCCAGACAACGTCATTGTCAGGGAAGGCCTTGCGTATTTCAGCTAGACAATGCCAAACAACATTCTGCAAATTTTACTACAGCATGGCTTCGAAGTAAAAGAGTCTGGGTGGTAAAGTGATCTGCCTTCAGTCCAATCCAGTCACCCATTGAAGACATTATTATGCATATTATTAAATGAAAATACGACAAACTGTTGCCCAGATGAAATCTTATATAAAGCAAGAATGGGAATACATTTCACGTTCAAAACTACATTTGTTTTCTGTATTTTCACTATGTTTATTAGCATATACCGTACATTAGAGCTACTCTTCAAAGCTGCGTGGATTGTTAGAGCACAGCCTGGGTCATCATAACCCTATGAATGGAAGCAGATTTCAGAATGACTGTTGTGTGTGTGTGTGTTGTTTCTCCGTCCGGTGTCCAGTACCAACAGGAGATCGCCATTCTGCAAGACAAGCTGCGCCTGTCGGCCAAGAAGCTGGAGGAGTATGAATGTCACCTGAGTGGCCAGGACGAGCAGACCCAGAAGATGCTGCTGGAGTACCAAGCTCGTCTGGAGGACACGGAGGAGCGCCTGCGTCGCCAGCAGGAGGACAAGGAGATCCAGATGAAAAGCATTATCACCAGGTGGGGCTGGGGCCACTTTAAACCCAAGGGCTGGGGCCACTATAAGTCCAACGGCTGGGGCCACTTTA
>JACXGK010015167.1:0-10727 GCA_016801125.1 Novumbra hubbsi | reverse complement strand
TATGGCCACCCCTTTGAGCCTGGTGCCTCTCTAGGTTTCTTCCTACACTCCGGCCCCGTAGGGAGTTTTTCCTAGCCACCGTGCTTCAATCCTTTTGTTGCGTGCTCACTGGGGTTTTAGGCTGGGTGTTTTTGTAAAGGCACTTTGTGACAACTGCTGTTGTAAAAAGGGCTGTATAAATAAATTTGATTTGATTTGACAGCGATGTAAGCCACAACAGTGATCTTTTAGTTTAGCCTTCAAAATACAAGTCTCCCATACAATTACGATGGATAGCTTACATGTGTCAAAGAGAAATATGTCCACAGCAAGCTTAAATTTTAACACAATTTAGAAGAAAAATAAATAATTCTTTTAAGAGTAGTGCTAGGTTGACATTTTATTTTAGTCCGTTTACTGAAAACTGATGTGTAAAATGTACTGTTAAGCTGCACATCTACACCATAATACTGACAGGATTGCTATTTTGTATTTGTAATACCATGAAACCTATTAGATGCGCCGATATTCCAATTATCCCTTAATAAGATTTTTGGTTCAATCCACCCCTGCTTCTCCTAGATTATACATTACATGGATATATATTTTAACTGTCCTACCTTGATTTAAAAGAAGTGGACATTATAGGTTGAGTTCCAAATTTTCATTATTTTCTTTGTTAGGTAAGAAATAATTAAATGTTTGATGGTTCACAAAAAAGACAGACGGAGACATTTTAGGCATCCATTGACTTACACGGCCCCAGGGAAGATGTTTTATTCTGGGATTGTTATTCTGCTAGTTTTCATTTATCTTCCATTAGTAAGTCATTAGGTATCCATTGTTGACGGAAACATACAGTATTTCGGAGCCAGATGTAAAGGAGTTTGAGGACATACTCTACAGCAAGACAATGCTGCTAAAAAAAGCATCCAGGAAATGATCAATAATAAGCATGCATAATCATTTAAACTCAATTGGTATGTACATATCACAAAACAAAATGTTTTAGCAAAATATTACAAAACTGGGAGAGACCTATCTTCCATTATAAAATCTGTTTGATCAATCTGTTTTCCCATTAAGCACTTGTATTGCGAATGAACACACCCCTGAAATTGTTAGGTGTTTCCGTTATTTTGTCCCTGTATCACAACACCTTGACAATACAAAACTCTAAACCTCCTAACAGCAGCTGAGGAGCCAGTGAAATTGTTATGGAATTCAATACTGATAAAAAATGTCACTAAAGTTGAATATTTTTTGTTAATAACTGCATGAATTTGTGGTCAAGTGGACTGGATTAAAAGGTTCTAGTGACTGCTCTAATACTGTATCTGCAGTGTTTCTACAGAACAGATGAATGCATCTACACATTTCACAATGGCTACAGGGACCAATCAAAGTGGGACATAAACATGATTGGGCCATATATAATATTAGAAACAGTTTTACTACAATCACTTTCTAAAGCTTGAAATGTCCGAAATGTCTGAGTGCAAATTAAAATATTTTATTTATGTACATTTGACGCATTAACGTTTAAACATTTTGGATGTAGTTAGACGTGATCTAACACCTGGATCATAAAAACATTGCCCATTACTCTCTGTGGCACATTGTGATAAAGAAACATCATCACATTTTGGTCACAGATTAGAACACCTAGCTCCTCATAATTAAGAATGATTAAGAAAAATCTTGAGGTCAAGTCTCAAATTATTTTTTTCACTTTGTTGCTAAATTTAAGTATGGTTTATTTTTTATACAATTGAAACTAACCTGTAAAAGGGCCAGGCTGTAAAAGAGACCATGGTCTCAGTCGGTGTTCCTTGTTGAAGCCTGCTGGTTTTCTGTTTTATCTCACCATTGCGATCCGTATAGGTGCCTGTGAAAACACTTCAATGTAAAAATATTAAATTGTCTCATGTTTATAGTAGGTAGTATAGATGACTGCTAAATCAACTAAGAACATTACTCAGGTGAAGGGGCACAACAACGCAAATAATGCATAAAATGTATTCTAATAATACCATTTACAGTACTGTATGAAAGATCTTTGTGTAACAGAGCAGTGAGTGGGTTTTGTTTCTGTTTTGTATTAGGATATATATAAGACAAATTCTGTTCTGTAGAGAAATCGGTGCCATAACAAGCAGCTTGGATATCTGGTAACATTATGAACTAGACCATGAAAAATGCAATGAACAAAAGTGAATCCGGAAAAATCTGTGCTAAAAATGAAATGTATTCAGCCTACATCGGTATGACATTGCATAGTTCTTTTTTGTTTGTTACAGCATCACACTTTGGGGAACAAAGGATCTGGATGCAGAACTAGCCTGGTCACTTTACTTCTAGTTTTGACCTATGCTTAGCTCTCCTCCTGAATTCGATTAAAATGTGAGGAGAAGACAGTTCAGCTCTTACCTGTGTTGGCTGTCAGTATGTGCTTTACTGCCACAACAAAAATGACTCCAAATTCTTACAGCATAACTTCTGGTATATTCAAAAAAGAGAGCGAAGATTGCTGTATAGCAATTATCCCAGACATTCCTTGTTTTACCATCATCTCATAAAATTCAGTAAACCAAAATATTCCTACACTGCTCAAAGAAATTAAGGGAACACTCAAATTACACATGTCTCGTTAAAGAAAATTTATAAAACAATAAAAAAAATCTACAAATATTTACGGTACATTGTGTAATCCGTTGAGAACTGCTTGCCTTCTGGCAAGCGGTACCAGTCTCTTCCTTCTTGCACCAGCCGGCTTAGGAGCAGTTTCTTCCCAGCTACTGTTACCCTACTAACTGTGCCCCAGCGAGTCTTCCTCCAGCTCTGCACATGCTACCTTATCATTATCGCCATTTGCACAATCAGTACTGTCTGTACTTCTTATTGCATATTTACACCTTGACACCTCATCTGACCCTTGCACTAATGCATTCCGATTGTACTGCCAACTGCACATCTGCACTTTATACATTGCTTATTGCACATTACTTAACTATGTCATTTGCACATCTATACACCGTGCTTCAGTTATAAGCCCATACATAAGATCACCTATACATTGACACACTGCCCTTCACAGCATTTTTTACACTGCTCTTTTTTTCACTTCTAGTTGGATGCATACTGCATTTTGTTGTTCTGTACTTAAACTGTTTAATGACAATAAAGTTGAATCTAATCTAATCTACTTAACGATCAATGGAAACCAAAATCACCAATTTTCATAATGGCAACATATAATGTCACTCAGTAGTGTGTATGGCCCCCACTTGCCTGTATGCACTCCCGACAACGTCTGGGCATGCTCCGGATGAGAGGGCGGATGGTGTCCTAGGGGATCTCCTCCCAGACCTGGATCCGGGGAACATAAGGGTCACTCACAAGACTAAAGATGGCACACCAAACCGGCCATGCTGGATGATTTTGCAAGCAGCATAACGTTTACCACAGTGTGTCCAGACACTTTCACGTCAGTCACGTGCTCAGTGTGAACCTGCTCTCATCTGGGAGGAGAATTGGGTTGCTTGGTTTTGGGCAGAGAGCACAGGGCCCTCATGCCACCCTCATGGTTTAATCAACTGTGACAGTGCTCCTACTGATCTTCTTTGCACAAAGGGGCAGATACCAGTTGCCTGCCGGGTTGATGCACTTCTAAAGCCATGTCTAGCTCTCTTTAAGTAACAGTAACTTTTATGCTCTTGAGAGGCTGTTCTGAAAGACACAGCAAACTTTCTGGCACGTATGGAAGTGCCATCCTGAAGGGAGCTGGACTACCTGTGCAACCTGAATGGGAATTGTTCCCTTCATTATTTTAAGCAGTGTATATTTACACACACAACTGTGTTTTCATAGGTTAACATCACCTCCCTAACCTTAACACAAATTATTTGTTTATTCCTTAGTTGTCAGCATTATAGCCAATGTCCTCAAAGATGTCAACTTAATGAAATGGGTTTTGCCTCTGTGTATTTTCCTCTCCTTTCATCCTCATTTTTGTCCTCTCTAGCCAGAGACAAATACACACGCTGAGCCCGTTGCTTTTATTAAATTCCCCTCAATAAAAAAGCCTAGACAGGATTTATTAGGTACTCAGCGCAGACGTTTAGTATTTTCCCCAGTTATTAACTGAAAATCAATAGAAAGCAAAGAAAATGGAAGTCATACAAGTGTTGTCACCCTGATATTATGTTGGCTGTCAGGTTAGATTCATGACAGGGCTCTACCGCTTACAAGGTGGACTTTCTGCTTACATTGCAGGACCTAAAGTGGAAGTTATTCATTAGAGAAAGCCAGCGGTCAGATACATTTCCAGGCTCTTTCACTCATCTATCTTAGAACGGCCTGAGAAGAGCTAGAAAGAATGCTGATGTACCCTGATAAAGATGACAGTTTCTACGCACACGCATAGCGGGATTTATTGTTATTTAGTTCTAAATACCTCTTTAACACCACCTAGGAGCCACTACCCTGAAATGCAAACTGTAATAGCCTTTAAGCTGAACCACACTTTAATGAGATTCAGGATTTGTTTACATTTTGTCATCATTTACTGGTTTCAGCTAACATTTACAATCTGTTTAAAAAAAATTAAACAGGTTATACGGACATGCTTGACTAAGTGGAAATAAAACATTTTGGACCTTAAATGTAAGTTTGTTGATAACTTAAATTTGCAAGACACAATAAAAAGTTTGGCAGAAGAGGGACACATTGTAAACAAACAGCTACCTGTGAAAGGTAAACAACAGCAAATAATAAAAGCACGTTCATAAATCACTTAAAGTATTTGTTGAACTGTCTCTCTAAGCATGCAGCTCTCGCTCAGGGAGAGCAGGGTTGAGCTAGTGCGAGAGCCGCATATGAGGGGTATATTGCTCTCACTCCATTGAATCAATTTGATAGAACTATGTAAAATAACAATTAAAGTGACAGCAAAAAAATATTAGATCCCCTGCTGATTTTGTACAATTGCCTACTGACAAAGAAATGATCAGTCTATCATTTTAATGGTAGGTCTATTTGAACAGTGAGAGACAGAAGAACAACAAACAAATCCCGAAAATGCATTTCAGATTAGTTATGAATTGATTCGTATTTTACTCAGTGAAACATAATTTGACCTATTTGCCAAAAATGACTTAGTACTTGGTGGCAAAACCCTTCTTGGCAATCACAGAAGTCAGACGTATCTTGTAGTTGACCACCAGGTTTGCACACATTTCAGGAGGGATTTTGTCCCACTCCTCTTTGCAGATCCCCTCCAAGTCATTAAGGTTTCGAGGCTGACGCTTGGCAACTCGAACCTTCAGATCCTTCCACAGATTCTCTATGTGATTATGGTCTGGAGACTGGCTAGGCCACGCCAGGATCTTAATGTGCTTCTTCTTGAGCCACTCCTTTGTTGCCTTGGCCGTATGTCCCAGATTGGAACTCTACGAGGTGAAATCTTGCATGGAGCTCTAGACCGAGGGAGACAAATATTTTGTGTTTCTTCCATTAGTGAATAATCGCTGTTGTAAACTTCTCACCAAGCTGCTTGGCGTTGGTCTTGTAACCCAATTCAGCCTTGGGTAGGTCTACAATCTTGTCCCTGACATCCTTGGGACAGCTCTTTGGTTTCGGCCATGGTGGAGAGTCTGCTGTGGACAGGTGTCTTTTATACAGATAAAAAGATGAGATTAGGAGCACTCCCTTTAAGAGAGTTCTACTAATCTCAGCTAGTTACCTGTATAAAAGACACCTGGGAGCCAGAAATCTTGCTGATGGATAGGGGATCAAATACTTATTTCACTGAGTAAAATGCAAATCAATGTATAACTTATTTCAAATGCGTTTTTCTGGATGCTTTTGTTGTTATTCTGTCTCTCACTGTTCAAATAAACCTACCATTAAATGTATTGACTGATCATTTCTTTGTAAGTGGACAAAACATACCAAATCAGCAAGGTCATCAAATATTGTTTTCCTTGATAGTTGGAACATCAAAGATTTGGAAAAATGAAATATACCGCTGGTAGGCTTACGAATTACGAATTGGTGCCATAGTTGCCTGCACAATGAAATTCCTTGTACTTTAATTAAACACCTGGTTTGTACTTTAGCACACAGCAGTCCGAGAGATGATTTTGCCATCCCATCTTTGTGAATATTTCAACACAAAAAAGCATAAAGCAAACATCACGCACGGTCAATTTTGAAGTACTACTGTTTACAATATTGTATAAATACATTTATTTAGTTTTTAAGGAAATTGCTAATATTATCCAGATTGTGCTGAGCCATACCTGCAAAAAGTGCTGAGTAATATCTTAAGTTTTGATTTTGCTTAGTATTGATTTTTCCTGGCCAGTCAAGGTCAGAGACTGGTAGACCGTCATAGGAAACGTCTTATTGATGTTATTTCAGCCAAAGGGTGCCATACCAGCTATTAGGGCATAGGGTGTCTTTACTTTTTCCTGTCTTGTAAAAACATTATATCATGGTATGTCCATATTTCTTAAAAAATAACTAAGTATTTCATCGGATGTCCTAATTCTTTGACATGACTGTATACTGTGTTCACACTACCAAGCAGAAGTATTCATTCGCGGTGAAGAATTTCTTGTAGGACACTGCTGCACACGGGATAGCCCATAAAGCCTTTGGAAGAAATGTTACAAAATATACAATTTAAAACCAGCAAGAAATATATAAAAAAAATAAAAAAGATTATAAATTTGTGTTTTCGCTGTGACAGAACATTTATTTTTCATCTAGATCATCATCAATAATTATATAACAAAGTTCTATCATATGTCTAGCGGAATGCAGATTTGGAGCTGGGTGGGTCAACAGAAATGTGGGTGCCCCAAAGCCCTCAAATCAATACTACTGAAGCTCTCTATTCCACTCAAACCATTTTACACCTAATTTTGTTGACCTGTTTATTTATTAGTGTACATGTATTGCTCTTGCATTTCAAAACAGACATATGCCTATTAATTTAAGATAATTCGCTGTGTTACATAAAGACATCAGTGTTTTGGCTATTTTAACTTGTGCTACCAAAACAGCTGTGTCTTCAATCATAGTGTTAACCCTATTAAACAGGTTATTATTCTCTTAAGAATTGTAGTTGGGTCATAATGTCATTTTCTCAAACACTCTGCATTTAGCAAATATATTTGGCCTGTGTTTAATTTGTGAGCATAACATTAGTGCATGCTTTTGTCAATCATTAAAGAAAAAAAGTTTTCCAATCTATCACCTGCCTAGAATCTGTGGAGATTGTAACATTTTATAAATAGCATATTGAAGGTCTGGCAAAGTGTAATATAGACACAACTTAAAAACTAGAGTAGCTTTAACCCTTTAATTACAGTGAGTATAGAGACCGTTGGAAATGTTACTTGTTCTTGCTGCACTTAACGCTTTTTCCTGGTCTGCAACCAGGAATGGCATCGGTTCATTTACTTTATGAACAAAAAAACAAAAACCTTATCTTCTACTGAATATGTAGAGTGTCATTTAATTTTTTATTAGACAGTAAAAGAAGCCCTCACAATTAAATATTTCAACAGCTTAGCTTGGGTTTAAACCCCTATCCACTGGGTGATGAATGTTACACCAAAGTATAAATGGAGTGAGAGACTGATAGCTGCCACTCCAAAATATTGGATACCTGCGCTACGCTTAAGCCAAATTACACTTCACACAAATACTCTGTCAGACAGTGACGAATTGTTCAGTCAGCATGTATGTCCTATGAGTAAGATGTCTGCATTTATTTTTTATACACAACATAATGTCAAAACTGCTGCTCAATCGTGATGGGCCAAGCTCTCAAGTGGATGAGCAAGCCCCACCAAGTACGTTTGCCCCAGTGGGATAAGAGCAATATAACCCTCTGACGCTGTTCTTGTGCTAGCTTGACGCTGCTGTCCCTAGGTGAGAGCTGTATGGCTAGGGAGACATTCCTGCAATTACTTCAAGTGATTGAGACACATTGCTGATGTTTGCAGTTGTTCTCCATTACGGGTATAGCTGATTTAAAAGTTTTACTGCTAAAGTATTTCACTTTGTCAAAAATATACACTACCATTCAAAGGTTTAGGATATATACACTTAGATATTGTTTTTGAATAAAAAGAAAAATCTATGTCCATAGAAATACCATCAAATTAATAAGAGATACAGTGTAATACCATTATCAGCAACCACCACTCCTGTGTTCCAATGGCATGTTGTGTCTGTTAATCCAAGTTTATCTTTTTAAATGCTAATTGATCAAAACATTTTTCAATTATGTTTGCACTGCTGAAAACTGTTTAGTTGATTAAAGAGGCAACAAGACTGGCCTCCTTTAGACCAGTTCAATATATTTGGCTTCAGCATTTCTATGTTTGATTACAGGCTCAAAATGTCCAGAAACAAATATGTTTTTTTCGTAAAACTCTTCAGTCTATTCCGGTTCTGAGAGATGAAGGCTATTCCATACGAGAAATTGCCAAGAAACGGAAGATCTCAGACTCTAACCTGACTAGAAAAAGAGGAGTGGAAGACCCCGGTGCACAACTGAGCAAGAGACCAAATACATTAGAGTTTCTAGGTTGAGAAACAGATGCATCACAGTTCCTTAACTGGCATCTTCATGAAAGGGTACAAACAAAACACCAGTCTCAACTTCAACAGTGAAAAGGCAGCTAAAGGAAGCTGGCCTTCTAGACTGAGTTCCCCGTCTGTACAGTGTCTGATCTTTTGTCCATCTTAATTTTTTCCTTCTATTGGCCAGTGTTTGTCTCTGTACTTTTTGGTCATTATACACGATTAAACTTGAAATAATTAACTGTTATATTAACGACTGAAAGGTTTTTGCTTGATACATTTGGAACACTTTCATCTTCCACAAACCATTTATCAATCACCTCCGCCTTTGCTCTTGGCGCCTACATTGTGTACCACATGTGGTGGTGCTGCATGCAGCAGAGGAAGTAAAACATTCTGCCCCTTTGTTTGGCGCACCTTTCATTTCCCGACTGTGGTTAGAAGCATCAGGTTCAGAATCTGATTGTACAGGGGGAAACATGTTATTGCTTGATTGAGCACGTGTCTATTTATACAAATTGTTGTTTCTCTAATTCTGTCCTGGATTTTGCTGGCAGGGTTTCACAGGCTATTGGGCCTGAAACCCAAAGGTGCTTCTCAACTGCCGCCCGTCTACCTCTGCAACAGTTCAATATTGTATTTGTAGGTGTCTTCCCATTCCCTTTGATAGACCTACTACAACTGCTTCCATAAAATGCCATATTATCATATTTTCTTTTGCATGGCAGTCTCTAATCCCGCACTTCTTGTTTCTCAGTGCTTGGATTAATAATGCTTTGTTCTTTTGGTTTCATGACACGTTACCCACAGTGACAACCACGAGTAATGCCTGGCAAGTCATTTATCATCCTCAGTGCTGACCAACCAATGACACATTGCTGGTCTCATATGCTGATCTCATCCCTGCTCCTCCACCTTGGCCGATGTTGTGGGATATCTGTACGTTTATGCCTACATTCATTTCTCACTGGCGCTGCTACATCTGCATCTTGCTTAGTTTCTGGATTTTCACTTAGGAGCTTATGTATTCTTCAAACATTTCTTAAAGCAATCGATGAGATGCTTGACAGAATAGAATGTTAATGCATTTCCCTTTGAGTCAGATAATGTTAACATGCTACTCTTATTTGCTTTAATTCATTGCTATGGATGCATGTGGTTGGTGGGGGTATATCATGATGAGTGCCAAGCAGTGGTCTACTAGAGCCAACATTACAAGCAGCTGGCACCACCTCATGCTACCAGTAGTGACAAGGACACTATAGAGAAGAATCGGTCAGGAAGAACAAGGAGTGAGCAATTGGCTGTGGCCACCAACTGCCAAACCATTCCTCTACCTGTTGTCACTTTAATTTGCACAAAAATAAGTGACATTGATTCACAATTGCTTACGCTTCCAAATTGGACAGATTGATATCCCTGAAGTTTGATTGACTTGGTGTAATATTGTGATGATTCTGTTCCCTTCATTTTTTTGCAGTTTAAGAGAGCTGCAAGTTTATCTTTCAGTCAACTGAAACGAAAATCATATTCATGTAATCACCTTTTTCACAGACTTAAAAATAAACCTAAAAGCCGAGCCAACAGTATGGTTCTTGTAAAATGTGAAAAAAAAATCATTTTCCTTTTATTTCCTGATTATTAATTGCTAAAATTGTCCAGTTAATTCAATATTTTATTTATTATTTATTTTAAATATAGTTTACAAACATCTGAAAGATGTCGCTACCTTCGTGTCAACTGTGGCGGTGACTCTGCTCATACTTTTGAATCTGATTCATTTGAGATGAGGAAGAATGTTTTAGTTAAACCTGGAATCTAACAAATGTAATGTTCCTTTATTAAAACCCAAACATTCTGAATAAACAAATAATATGCAAATCAGATGGGAAAAGGACATTAGTTTATTTAGGGACAGATCCATCTTTTTGGACCCGTGAAGACCACTAGTGTCACGGTGTTGTAGTGTGGCGGAACCATACGCGGACATTTTGTAAAGTAAAAGGTGTATTTAATCCCAAACAAAACAAATACAAACTACACGAAACTGTACACGTAAAATGAAAGGACTAACTAACATAAAAACGATATACAGAAAACATGTAAAGCATTCGCTTGAAAACAGAATTAAACAGAGACAAACCGTG
>JACXGK010015166.1:0-10727 GCA_016801125.1 Novumbra hubbsi | reverse complement strand
CCATGATGATATGGATCCCGTAGTCCAGTCAATAAGGGGATTATGGCGACGCAGCCACGGCCGGCCCAATACCATGGGTGACATAGGGCTCTCTATGAGATACAGTGATATACTCTCCCGATGGTTACCCGCAATCACCATTTGAAGGGGGGCAGTGCGCCGGGTGACTGAAGCGAGTTTTGTCCCACACAACCCCCTCGCGGTCACCGGAGGATTGACAGGGAGACAGGGCAAACCCCACTCGGTTGCCAATGCTATGTCAATGAATTCTCCGTCTGCCCCAGAATCGATGAGCGCGCGTGCGGTGAACGTCTTTGTGTGCCAATGGAGGGTTGCTTCCACTACAGGGTCGTCAGAGGAGATACCAGCACGACCCGTCCAAAGCTCCTCGTCTAAGGGCGGGCGTGTGCGTTTCCCTGTAGGCGTGGGCATGTAGAACAGGTGTGTCCCTCTTCATTGCAGTAAACGCACAATCCTTCTTCCGAACGACACGCTCGTTCCGCTCTGGAGAGGCGCGTGCGACCTATCTCCATAGGCTCCCCTCGGGTTCTCCTGCGTTGTGTCTCTCCAGTCTCCCGGAAACGTTCGCGGAGGCGTGCGTCTATTCGTTGAGCCAAGGCTATCAGTTGGTCCAGGTTGGTAGGCTCCTCCCTGGTGGCTAGCTTGTCCTTGAGCTTCTCCGATAGTCCGTTTAGGAATGCACCCTGTAGCGCGGCATCGTTCCATGCGCTCTCTGCAGCTAGGATGCGGAAATCGATGGCATAATCCGCAATAGTGCGATGTGCCTGACGTAGGCAGAGTAGTCTGCGGCCCGCATCCCTTTCTCCCTCCTGGTGATCGAAAACCTTAGTCAGCTCTCCCGTAAAGACGGCGTATGACGAGCATAGTGGGCTATCGGTCATCCATACGGCCGACGCCCACGACAAGGCTCGTCCCGACAGTGCCCCTACCAGGTACGCAATCCGAGCGCGGTCCGAGGGATACGACAGGGGCTGCTGTTCAAATAGCAGACCACACTGGAGCAAAAAAGGTCGGACCCGGCCTGATTCTCCTGAGAAGCGCTCGGAATGGCCGTTTATAATGCTTTACTCGTTATACGAGTTAGGCGGAACGGTCATGTAGATAAATCCTAATACTTATAAAAGTGTCTAGGAAAACAAAGAAGGCTTGAAAGCCAAACTCTACAAATAGAGGAGAGGTCTATTAACTTAATACGTAGCCTGGAGTAACACTGGCGTTGTACTTGGTTTCAATCGACAAGAGGGAGTCGAAAGGCAGGAAGCTAAGTAGGGTGGATAATGAGTTCATGAGGGACAGGTGTGTGGAGAGGCCAGGTGCTTAATTACTGGGAGTGGTTTGACTGACAGGCGCACTGCGCTCATAGTCCACCAGAGGGTGCAGTTGGACCAGCAGCGTGCAGGTCAGGGTGGAATCCTGACAACTAGGTCACATGTTTTAATTCCCTAATAGCGTAACTAAAGCTTTATTTACACAAACAACCATACAACTTAAATCTGATAGTGTTTGTCACATTTTTCATAACTGTTCTTATTGTTCAAATAATTTCTTAAATAACTACAATCAGTAATAGATTCACCAGCACTGGAATGGTTGGAGCACATGTTTGAGAACACTTATAAGGATAACAGTATTCTTTCATCGCAATTCATCCATATAGATGCCAAATTAAGATTTTTGTACAGCATGATATTAATTTGAACATTTTAGATATGCTAAGGATACATTTCATTTACCTTTAAGAAGTAAGTTTAATGTTAATGTTAACATGTTATAACATGTTCATGAAAAACACGAAAGACAATTGAGTGTATTATTAATTCACAAAAACATATACAACCTGTACAAAAACAAGCAGATTCAAACAATCAGCTTGGAACCATTAATAACACAGATATTAATCATTTTTTCTTTTCAATCCCTCTCATAGCCTTGCCAAACAAAACGTTTTTATGTTATTAAAAGCAATTTCATTATTGTCCTCAGCAGCAATTTTCCTCCAAAAGTCAATAAAAACATTATAACTTAGACTATACAAACCAGGCACTTATTCAAAAATGTTGGGTCCATGTATTCACTTCATTAACGGTAGGCAGGACAACATTTATTTCAAACCGCGTCTGGGCAGTGCACACCCTATCTCACTAGCTCTAATTTACAAGGCCATGAATTACATTTAAGTGACATACTGGCTGATTGTCCAGCTTTGTGATCAGCCACAATTGAATGGGTTCTATTCAAGGCCATACAGTACAAAATCCAGACATTGATCTCCTGAAACAGAACAGGTTAAACCATTAGTTTATGTTTGCTTTTTCTTGGATACAAGATATTTGGAGAAAATATCGGCAATGTGTGAAAGCAAATCTCAATAGATTAATTTGAAGTGTTCACTGACTTGTTATTCCTTTTCCAATTAATGATAGAGTTCTTTGTTAAACTTCTTTGTTAATGCATTCCTGGAGGGGTTCAGCTGCTGGCAGAATTCAGCTAGATGAAAATAAGGAGAAAATAAGCATGCAGTCTATCTTCACATTCACACAACTCCAAATGTGCTTGTATCAGGCCGGCAATTGCTCATGTGGGGATAAATTGGTCTTGCAATGCATAATGACGTGGTATTAAGTGACAGTTTTGCAGGCTACATCCCTACAGTTTGTGATACTTTTAACATTTCTCTCCCTCCATGTTGCCACACACTATCTAAATTCATCAAAGGGTTGGGTGAATAAATGTTTAGTCTCTGTGAACTGCAATTCCAGGAGTGTTTAACTTTGTTATATCCCATCATATGTCATGTCCTGGCTGGGGGCCAGGACACGACGCGCCTTTGTCCCGGCTCCAGCCCCACGACGCGCCTTCGTCCCGGCTCCAGCCCCACGACGCGCCTTCGTCCCGGCTCCAGCCCCACGACGCGCCTTCGTCCCGGCTCCAGCCCCACGACGCGCCTTCGTCCCGGCTCAAGCCCCACGGGTCAGTTCACCGTGCCCTGCCCCACGGCCCAGTCCCCCGTGCCCTGCCCCACGGCCCAGTCCCCCGTGCCCTGCCCCACGGGCCAGTTCCCTTTTGCCTGCCCCACGGGCCAGTTCCCTTTTGCCTGCCCTTTTGGGCCAGTTGCCCGTTGCCTGCCCCATTGGCCGCCAAGGACTGGTCCGCCTCTAGGCACCTCTATGCCACTGTTGTGGGCTCCTCAGTCAGAGACAGTTGCCAGTTGCCTCTGATTGAGGAGCCTACTTAAGTTAGGTTTTTAGCCACACTCTGTGTGGTTTATTGTTTGTATTCTTACAACGTTCACGGTCCTGTCTTGTTTGGTTTATTGTTCTGTGGAAACTCTACATGTTTGTCTGTAAGTTTATTCACGGTTTGTTTTAGGTTTGTTAGTCATCCGTTTTTGCTGTTCATTTCAGCACCTTTCATTTACGTGTACAGTTTGTGTTTTGTTTTTGTCTAAATAAATTCACAGTTTCCTTTTAAAATGTCCGCGGTTGGTTCCACTCACACCCGGGACCGTGATATCATAATTAGAATTTTAAGAGAACACAACTTTAAAACATGTCAATAATATAAATATCACAAATTCTCTACCAAATATGATCTGCAATCTAGGTGTAGGTTAGATAGCAACAGCATTTAAATACCAGGTGTAAGAGTGCCAGTCATTATTTCTATGTGGCTATAATGCGGAAGCCCATTGATTAGCCAGATATCACTGCATGTCAAGTGCTTTTAAAGTTTTGCTTTATGCCCTCAAGAAAGTCAAAAGGTAAATGCCACCTTGCATAAACCAATCAAAATAACAACTCCATTTAAGGCAAATGGGAGAGCACCAATGCAGGTCAAACCAAACACACCATTACAGAGGCAGGACATTTGCTCCATGCACCAGTCAAGCTGTCGTGTATAATGTACGCAGTGGTCCCGTATCTAAGCAGAGCCCGGATTGTTTTGATATTTTCATTACCATGTCCTCAATCATAAATAATTTGGGGAATTGAGGATCGATCCCTCCTCTTTGTCCAACACATCAGATTACAAATCTTGCAACGCCATCGGTCCTTTGTTGAAGCAACACTACAAACACTTCCCAAACCCAGGAAGTGAACACATTACATTAGAATAGAATTAGAGCAGAGTATAATAAACTTTTGAATAATAATTTTACCCTATACTACTTCCCAAATTGCGCCCTAAATATTTTTAGGGAATGTTTACCACTGTCCTGCATCACCTCTTCTTTTAACAATACTCTAAATGAGTTTGGGAACTTACTGAAAGTGAAATGTATTTCCATTCTTGCTTGATATAGGATTTCAGCTGCTCATTAGTTCGGAGGCTACTTTGTCATATTTTCTGTTTCAAAATGTTTTCAATGGGTGACTGGTATGAACTGCAGGCAGGCCATTTTGCCACCTGGTCTCTTTTACAACAGAGCCATGCTGTTGTAATACATGCAGAATGTGGTTTGGAATTGTTTTGCTGAAATAATCAGGGCCTTCCCTGAAAAGAACACATGTTGCTCCAAAACCTTTATACATTATTCAGCAATAATGGTGCTTTCACAGATGTGCAAGTCACCCATGTCATGGACGCCACGCCCTCCTCCCTGGCTTCTTACTGAACTGTGCACTGATGAAAATCTGGATTGTCCCTCTTGTCTTTTATCCCGAGTGTATGATGTTAATGATTTCCCAAAAAATATTTGGATTAGTCAGATCACAGGACAGTTGTTCACTTCCATATAAATAAGCTCAGGCCCAGATATAAAGGTGGTGGTCCTGGATCTTGTATATGGTTTCTTCTTTGCATGGTGGAGTTTTAATTTGTATTTGTGGATGCAACAACATACTAAGTTCACAGATAATGGCTTTTGGAAGTGTTCCTGAGTCCATGCAGTGATTTTCCTGAGGGCTTGAAGATCATGGCCAATATATCAAATATTGGTTTTCGGCCTTGTTCCCTACGTGTTCCCTATGATATTATGCACTTTAGATGGTGAGATCCTAAAACAAACCGTGAATAACACAACTGATGCTTGCAATGTCTGTTCCTGCCACGCTAGTGATGAGCTTGGCGATGCTCCAGGTTGCATCACCTGAGAATCCTGTTTTGGTATGCTCTGGGTCTTTGCATATTCTTCCAGTGTCTTGAAGTGGCCATAGATTCTCTCAGTCAAAAAGGAGTGCTGGCTTACTTGGAAGACTTACTGGTCCTGGCAAGCACCAGTCCTGATACCAATACCTAAACTGATACTTTTAGAATTACACATCTTTACAGTTTGGTCTCAATCAACCTAGGCTTGTTCCTTTCATTAGTTTAGCTATCCGTTACCACATCTTGATTTTCCTACTGTCTAAATACATGGACTCTAAACTGTACAACACAGAACATAGCTGGGGATTTTTCACTCTCTATACAATGGTCCAATAAATCACTACATCAGCTCAGTACATTTCCATAACACCAGTTAACATGTCTAACATGTGGATATTACCATTGTAGCATCTGTCCTTCGAAGATGAAAATGTCCTTAGGGTAGAACAAAATATAGGGATAGGTTGCTTTTCATTTAAGCACATTGTCTATGAAATGCAAATTGTGTCTTTGATTGTTTTTGTTTCCTCCTATACAGGTAGACAGAGTCAGAGCAGATAAAACCTGTTATCTCTGTGGATATTTGGCACCTTGACCTGGTAACCAAGATCTGAATTGGTGCTCTAAAGGGAAGAGCTGCTGGTGTATTTAGTTGGATGAATTAAACCGATTATCCAAACTGATTACTCTCCATCAATTTACAATATTAATGAACATGATACATTGCACATTATTATTTCAATGTGATATTAGACATTTCATAGATTAAATATCAATTACGATAATGATAAAGTATTTTTCTGTGTAACTAAATAAATCAATCATTTATAAATCAATTATTTTCAAGTGACTAAACCAGTGAAATAAGTAAACTGATAGGAAAGGACAAAGAGAAATACTACAACAAAAGTTAGATGAGATTATGATAGAGCGCTAAGGCTATGCATGGAAGAAACTTGATGTTTAAGCTTCCTAATCAGAAGAAAATTACCTGGTACAACAAAGCTCTAGCTTGGTTGTGTATCTTTTTGTCTGACATGGGTAGCTTTAACTTGGTTATGTACCCTTTTAGTCTGACATGCAGTGCCAGGTTCGTTGCACATCAGAGATGGTGCTGCATATTTTCCATTTTCCAAAACCCCCATGTGCACGTCTACCAGCTTGTGTCTCTCCCGCCACAGTCTGCTGTGGCATGTGGAGCCCCAGATATAGCATAAGGAATAATCCATGCTCACACACTCATGAAAGTGCCCATCTGGCCCTCCAGTCAGCAACGTTCACATGAATCCCTGAAACCATACAGGCGTGCCACCGGGCCTTTCTCTTGTTCTGGTTCTTTGTTGTTGTGATGGCATTTCCTAGACTCAGTCATGTGAGTCAGCTTACAGTTCTGCAGTACATGGTTGAGTACTATATCATAACATCCTAGTCCTGCTAGCGAGACGCATGCAGTTCACGCATATTGTGTCAGTTGAAGGAGACTAATTGTCTTGACTAGTAAGGCCACTACACAAAGGCTCCGGTAAGGACACTTACATTTGTTTACAAAGCCTTATAAAAATTATTTACAGTGTATGGGTTATATGTTCTGCTGGCTTTATCACAACATTAGTTTCAAACACAAAGAGGCAGCACTCTGCAGGTTTCAGCCATGCAATGAACTTAATTATATTAGCTTGCGTTCAGATGTATGAAAATATTCTAGGGGTGTGCATTAAAACAGGATGCAAAAAAAAAAAATTATGCATCTCAGAGATATTTAGGACCAGTTGGTGTTAGTGGAAAGATTTGTAATGGAAGGATTTTTTACTGTGGCATCTGCCTATATCTAGCTTTGATCCACGCTGTCCGTACATATGCACGTGGTACAAGTGTAATGTGCTATTGCTGCCTGTAAACATTGTATTCAAAATATAAGAGTTTTTAAAAGATCATGTTTTAATAACATTGAGCAGACATGAACTAAGGCCTACTGTATTGAACAGTGGTCACCAAACAGTCAATTGGGAGAAGCCTTTCTAGTAGATCGCCAAGTAGACAGTTTTGGCAAGCCACACTACTATTATCTTACATATATATTCATTTAATATTATAGCCACGCTAACTCCTACAGTTCTTGCACTACGGAGACATGACAGGTATCAAAATGTGTCTTGTTTTCATTTACAATGCTATTGTTTTGTGGAAGGTTCCGTTGCAAGGTTTAGGAAATATTTACGTTTTTGTGGCAAAAACATAGTCACACTGAACACCAACTACGTAACAACTTTCCAGAACAAGGCCATGCAAATAGCTGCCAGTTCTGAAGTTGGCAAGAAATTCTAGCTAGCTGACACTAACTTCGACCATGGGACTTACTTCGTCAAAGGTAAGGCTGAATTTATTTTGCTACCTTTCAGCTATTCAGTCTTTTTTTATGTGGGAGATAGCTGGCAAATGGGAAATCTTGTTTTGTTTGTATTCTGGAGGTGGCCAGCTAAATACCGGGAGATTATCATAATGTTTTTAGAGATGCTATTTTAAAGATGAGCCTGTTACTGAACATTGTTATGGTGCTGTATTTGCTCTTGCTTTGTTAGAATGCCATACTTTTGCTGAGCTTGTGTGTGAGTGTGTGTGTGTGCTGTGCCCAGGTAATATTTTTGCCTAGTCATTTTTTGTATTAAGTCTGTCAATGTTCATGTGTACAGACAGAAGGATGGTGATTGTTTTAATATGAAAATAAATGTAAAGATGATATTTCTATAGTTTTTTTTTATGGTAAATCTCTGCTCACATTTGTTATGAAAAAGTGATCTTGGGCTTCAAAAGTTTGGTGACCACTGGTATAGAGTATATACAATTTTAGGTAATCCGCTCCCATTGTTGTGTAAGGATTGTCACTGATAGGCTGTGAATTTTGTTTGTATTTCTGTGTTCTATGCATTTCTGTTCTAGTCTTCCTGTTTCTATGTTCTACCTGTGCCTTGTTTGGCCCCTATTTACAGTTGTTTGGTTATGGAAACTCAAAAGCTTTATGGTCCTGAAGAGAATGATTTGTATTATGCCAATCTATATGCCTATTGATAAATGTATAAATATAGTTATTTGCATAATTTTAGCATGCATATATATTTTTGTAAACATATAGGTTAATCCATCTATTTTTGTATATCAATTGCATGTCCTGACATCATATTTTGGGGATAGATTACATGTCCTTACATCCTCCATCTTGTATTGAGTATGTGGCTTTAAGCGAAATACACTCATTATTCTGTACTTTTACACATATACTACCTCTAATTGGTCAAGACAGGTCGAGGGCAGGCACTGTGCCAAATAACTTTGCGTGTGACTACAATCTGTGTCCTTTCTTGGGAGAACTTCCTTCAGGCTGGTTCTTCTTTGTAAAACCACCATGTGATCACATTAAAAGTAGTTTGAAAGAAAGTACCTGGTTTCCTACATTTGCTTTGACTAAATTAGATGAATTTGACTTATATCGCGAACCTAGAAAAGTGTACATTTTGAATTAACCACTTTAGTCCCAACCATAAGGGCTATGTTTGGAGAAAAGTCCAAAAGGCCTAAAGTGAAAAGAATACCATCCCCACTGTAAAGCATGGTGGGTATGTGAGCGCCAAAATCTGCATTTTTCTGCATGAAAGCTGCGCATGGGACGCTATTGTACTTTCCAGCACAATAGGGACCTTAAGCCCAAACTCAAGGCCAAGTCGACCCTCCAGTGGTTACTGCAGAAAAAGGTAAAGGTTTTGGAATGGCCGGCACAGTCTCCTGACCTTAACATCATCAAGCCACTCTGGGGAGAGCTCAAACGTGCGGTTCATACAAGACGACCAAAGACACTGCATGACCTGGAGGCATTTTGTCAAGACGAATGGGCAGCTGTGTCACCTGCAAGAATTTGGGGCCTCATAGACAACTATTACAAAAGACTGCATGCTGTCATTGATGCAAAGGGGGCAATACACAATATTCAGAAGGAAGGGTAGGGTAGACTTTTGAACAGGGGTCATTTAATTTTTTTCTTCTTTGCCATGTTTTGTTTTATGATTGTGCCATTCTATTATGAACTACAGTTCAATACGAATCCCATAAGAAATAAAATATATTATTCTTGTGTATTTCCATTATATTTTGGATGATAAAGGCATGTGGGTGGAAATCTGGACAGATTTATATCAAAGTTTTGCCATCTCTAATTTTTAAGCCAAAGGCAGTCAGGTCTCCTAGTTTCGTTAAATATCACAGTAGTGTTTTGAAACCTGCGCACGTGACAAGAAATGTTTCTGAACATAGTTTTTGACTAAATGTGTCAGGACGGTGACTAGCTTGTGTATAGCAGTCCATCACTACTTGAGACATTGTTCCAATATGCTTTTTTCAAGAAATCATCCAATATTATGTTTTGGATGATGAATGCACTAAATTAATGGAATAATTAAAAAGAACACTGAATAGTTGTTTCAATCGGAAAAATCTCCTAAACAATGATCAGGATTTGAACACCTGTATTGCTGCAAGAAAGCCAGTGCCCTACCGACCAAGCCACCAGAAATCTCTTTTGTAAGTAATCTCCAGATTCCTAGTAACCAGTAGAGATCGGACGTATACTCAAATCGTTACATGCAGTTCATAACATAGGCTGTACGGTTACCACTAACTTGCCACAAAATGATGCAAATCTTTCAAAGTTATGGGTATTTCATGTTTTTCAAAACCTGAGACAGTCAGGTGTCTGACAATCAAATTACCCCAGTTTTATTCAAAATCACCTGACAAAATGTTTTCAAAACCTGCCATCCAGAGCCATAGAAAGAAAGACTTGCGTCAACTATGTTGACTCCAATGGAACATTTTTTTTTCCAAGACGGCCGCAAAAGATGGGCCGAAATAGTTCCAAAAAAGGCAGCTTCGTTGTTCAGAAACAGCGTATGATGAAACTGTTTGAAGGTTAGAATTTATTTTGCACAATGTTTAATCTTTTTTCCCGCCATCTGATCAAAGTTGAATGGCAGTAACAAAATAGTTAATCATCTTAGCTTTTTTCTGCCATCTAATATGTTTATTGTTAGCTTAAAGTACAAATATTGTATGCTAGCTAGCAATGATTAACATAGTGTGGGGTTCCATTCATCAATTTAAACTGTCCAGTTTGATGCGATTATACACAATGTCAAGGAACCAACAAAGACCAGAGTACAAAATGATGAATCTAATTGTAAATGTTAAGAAATAAAATGAATCCTGTCGACTTTGTTCAATTAGAAATTATCAACGTATTTATTAACCGGAGTATCATATCCCTATCGAACGTGCACGGCTCTTGTTTCGGCTGGGAACAGCTGGGAAAGAGAGCGCATTGTTTAGATACATTCAAATTTATAGGTTCTCCTTAAGGGAGCCTATTGGTCATATCTTCTTGTAGGTCTTCACGTTGCGTGGTGTTCTGATTGGCTGGACTGAGTCTCTCTGATTGTGCGACCTCTACCTGTTGGGAGTTGGTGTTCTCGAACCTGGATGCGTCTTTCTGTAGTCTCGTGGTCCTTCTTGTACACCCTATGCACTTCCTGTTATTCGTTCGCTCTCTGCTTTATTACCCCACATATCATTAC
>JACXGK010015165.1:0-10727 GCA_016801125.1 Novumbra hubbsi | reverse complement strand
TGTGGTGGTCTAGTGGTTTTCCTTGGAGCCCCGCTGACTAATGTGGTGGTCTAGTGGTTTTCCTTGGAGCCCCGCTGACTAATGTGGTGGTCTAGTGGTTTTCCTTGGAGCCCCTTCCTGACTAATGTGGTGGTCTAGTGGTTTTCCTTGGAGCCCCGCTGACTAATGTGGTGGTCTAGTGGTTTTCCTTGGGCATTTGCCTGGTTGGCAGAGTAAGATGGCGACTTTTGTAATCCTTTGGTTTCTACATTTCGTAAGGTTTTGCAGTTATGCTACGGGTCAAGCGAAACTGCCGGATGTGTGCAAATGACCTGTTATTTTCTATTTAATACATTATTAATAAACAACATATAGGTTCTCCAGAAATCCTCACTACATTTACATGCAAGTAATGTAATTAGTAATTTAGCGGACACTGACTCACCGCGCCACTGTGGGAGGGGCCTATGTTACCATGGAGGCCTGGAGTGTTGTAGTAGGACATGCCTGCCCTGGTCAGGGTGGAGGGAGGAGTTAACCCCACTGAGTGACTCCCATAGGATAGCCCTGGAGAACAGCCAGTCAATACAATACCCAGTTACATCTACAATAATAACCAATTAGCAAGCCAATACTCATACCGCATCTTCAACACCAACACAATGTAATTGTTCAGGTGACACTGAATGTGACCCTACCAGGTGATATAGGCCTGCTAGAGCAGGGAGAAGGGGTGTAGGGGATAGGACTGGACACGGTCCGTGGCCGGAGGCCTTGGGCGGACATCTCATTGAAATACCTGCAGCAGCGCAACAGACAGATCAGAGTTAGCAACACTGAGACAGCACAAGGGCACACTGGAGTAAGGTGTGCGACTCCTCAACCTGTGGAACCCCAAAGCAGTGTAGGGAGAAGGGGGTCATTCGGGACGCTACCTCTCGTCATCCATCTCCAGGCTGGACTCGCTCTCAGACAGCTGGCGACACAGGGCCTCCCTCCTTTCCATCTCCCGCTGGAGCTTCCGCTGGAGTCGGATGTTCTCCTCCCTCATCAGCCGTTCCTCCTCCAGGTACTGGGCTCGCTTCTCTGTGTCTGGAGACACCAACATACCCCTCCATTTAATTTCACTTAATCAACCAGGGCGAACTGACAGATCTCCCCAACCGGTCAGTAGTACAATAAACAATGAAAACATACAAATAAATAAAAACTGCAGTAACAACTTTGGCCACAACTACCCTCACAAAGCATTGAAAGGGCAACGGTTAACCAATATGTCCAACATCAGAGACTTTCCTAGACAGAAGAGATTAAAGGAGTTTTGCAGGTTACTCCAGTAGGCGTGATGAGAGTAATAAACAGAAGGCTGATTTACCCAGAATCATACCTCTGGAGCTACAACCCTAACAATCACTGAGGTATGACAGAATGTTGCACACAGTTTTTTGTTGAAACAATAAGAGATACATGTGAACTTTCGATGAAAAGGTTTGATTAAAAAGACCCGCAAGTATCAAGAACTGACAGGAAAGCTGACTGAACAATCACCCTCCGGCTGTTCAAGGTAGATACAAGACCAGATTTTGATTCAGAAGACCACCCTGAAACTCTGATGAACTAGTTTATTGGTATGTCTTTTAAAATTTCATCAACCCAAACATGGTTAAAAAAATTTATAGGTTAACACAATTGGGCAGAATTCACTAAATAAATGCATCATATCTTTATAAACTATAGTATAATAACAGTGTGTGTGTGTGTATAGCTAATGAGGTATTTATTATATGAAATTAACTTGGGCTCCATGAAATGAAAATGGCCTCTATCAGCCAACTGCTACCAACTAGAGGAGCTTGCAAAAACATTAACAGCTCCACCTAGTGGTCAGTAAACGACATAACATACCTCAGACTCTAAGAAGCAGATTTATTGCCAAGTAGGATTACCCCTACAGGGAATTTGCTATGGTGTAAGTGCTACTTAGAAACAGGAAGTAAATAAAATGGGGCAGCATGTAAAAAAACAAACAAAAAAACAATCAGTACAAAATAAAAATAACACAGCAAATGGGAAGCATGCAAGACATGTAGTTGCACAATACTGTAAGTGCTGACAGCCTGATGCGAATACAACATGGTGAAGCGGCCTGCTGAGATACTCTGCAATGTCTCACCGTTCCATTATGACTTTTTAATCTATATTGTATAGTAGAAATTAATTTAGCAATTCTGGAAGAAGTGTAATAAAGAATGCTAGAAATAAAATATAAAGAAACAGAATAAGCCAGCTACAGTAATTTGTTGACGGTAACTACGTTTTTAGTACTTCAAAAACAGTTTAGGTCAGAATATTAATTGACAGATTATCCATTAAAATACTTGTTTGTTGCAGCCCCACATCAAAAACCAACGCTGAATATAGGCAATTCGAATTAGTTAAATAACCTTGATAATTTGCAGTACCTCCAGGTTTGGGAACACTATTCAGCCATCTTATTTTGTATCTAAGCAGTGTGGAGGTCTTGAACATTCCACTTACGTTGTAACTGGGCTGTCTGAAGGTTCTTCTTCAGTCTCTCAGTCTCGTTCTTCAGGAAGCGGATGTGTCTCATCATGTTCTCAGGTGAGTCGATTTCCATGGCGATGGATGGAGAGGGAGGGGCTGACACAGGCTGGTCCAGCTTCTCCTGAAGGATTCTGGGTAAATGTGGTGAAATTAAACCCCACACATTTAACGTTTAAAAGGAAACTTCAATTCGGAAATTCTACAGCGGTTGCATCTGTATAGTTAGCTAAAAAGATGCCGGGTCGGTGCAGATAGCGGAATATACAGCAGTTTGGTCATTGTAGATGGCAGAATATATAGCTGATGGGTACGTGTTTATAAGTGAATATACAGTTATTGGGTTAGTGCAAATATCTGTTTGTTCAGTATAGATATCTGAACATATAGCTGTTTATTCGGTGTAGAAAAACTGACCGTTTCTCAGCTTCCAGTTTGTCCATTCTCTTCCAGAGACGGTTCACCAGAGACTCCTGTTCCTGTTCCAGCGTGTTCTCTAGATCGATCTTTTCCCGTCTTAGCTACAGGAACATTAAGACATATAAATTACACAGACATAAAAATAAGCATGCATAATCATGCCCTACAATTATGGCATTTTGAGGTTGGATTAGTTAAATAAAAAAAAAAACATTATTGATGTCTCCAAAAAGAAATCCATGGCATGAAATGACAACCATTTGCTGTGTTCACTGGCAAAGACATGATTTCAGTTTGGCAGACAGTAAATATTGCTGTTTAGTATCAATTAGGATCCCCAAAAGCTCATGTTGAAACTAGGCCTTACTTTAGCGGTCTACTGTAAGGTGGGATCCAAAGCAAAAGCAAAACGATGAGTCCATCTTTACTCTGTTATTACCAAGCGGTTCACATATCGGTTTCTTTTTTTAATTGTTTGCTCTTTTTTTAGTCTTTGTCTTAAAGAGACCCAAGGAGTTGCAGACATCACATTTACATCAGTGTCAGTGCCCATTCAACCCCAAACTGACCACAGAAACTCCCTGAAAAGCCACTCACTTGAGATGATGGAAAATTGGGGTTAGAGTCAACCTTTGTCTCATCTGTCCAATAACGCTTACAGTTTAGAATGCTTGGCAAGAAATCGGCAAATAGTGCCGGCAATAAAAATGTATAAGCATGTTGGTGAACCTGTTCCAGCGTGAGCTGTTTCGAGATGGTGTCGTTCTCCATCTTCTTGATCTTCTTCATAAGTTTGTTGACCTGAAACTCCTGCTCCTGCTCTAGGTGCTGTTCCAGATCTGCCTTCTCATGTTGGAGCTGGGAACAGAGAATACACCTAGTTAACCTTTTCTTGTTGGATATGGTAGGGAATTAAAAGGACCCTCACGATGCAATTACATTATCGGAGATGGAAAATGCCTAAAACCTGTTGCAGCTGGAAACAGAGAATATGCCAAGTAAACCTAGTAAAAAATTATCAGAAGACAGAAAGAACCTCTGATCTTACTTGCATGAGTTTCCTAGAGAGCTCATTTGTGAGAAATTCTTCTTCATTCTCGTAGTCCACAGCAAGAGTCTCCTTTTCCTTCTGCAGAGTCTGGATCTTCTTGAACAAAGTGTTGCTGATAAACTCCTCCTCTTGTTCTGCCCTGGCTTGCTGTGGAACAAAAGTTTGGGATCATAAATACGTATAATATTTGGTAGAAATGCCATAATATAGACAATAGTAGTAGTGGGTATGGGCGAACACAACCAGTTACAATAAGGCGTCTTATAATACACTCACAGTATCAGCAAAGATTAAGTATTCGTGTACCTAACTACAGTATCTTACTATAGGTAGTGCAAATGATGTAATCACAGCTAGAAAACACAAGTTAGCTAGCATCAGCGAGAGAAGAGCTAGTTGATTATCATTATGTGGAGAAGGTAGAGATGTGCTAGCGGTGGTTAGCTATATACTGGCTATCACCATGTACAATAGCACGATCTCAGTGACACGGTCAAGTTGTCGAACGTTAGCTATAGGTCTAGTACATTACCATGCTCAGATTTAGCGTGGGGAACATGCTAGCTAACGACATCTAACTGAGCTGGCTATATGCCCACTAAACAATGTTAGCAATTTGCTAAGCTAACTAGTTAACGTGAGTTGACGAAAGAATGCTAATGAGGCAAAGCTAGCTAGCTAGGCTAAGAAAAGATAAATGAAAACATAAGCTGACAGCTCTCATGACAACCTTGTTGGTTAGTTGTTATTGTTGTCTGTTGCATTGCTCAGCTGTTACATTTTCCCTGTTTGTAATCATACTATTTACACAAAGCCAGCTACCTACGTAGCTCCCACTTTTAGCACTGTACTCACGATAGTGACACTAGCTTGACGTAGCTCCTTGTTCTCCTCTTGCAATGCTTTACATTTCAGTTTGAACGTTTCTAGCTCGATTTTCAGCACTTTGTTCTCTTGCTGCAGGGAGGCCAGTCGGTTTTTTAGCTCCTCTAATCGGAATGGAGATATGACGATGCCTGGTTTGGTAGTGGAAGACGAGCAGTGAGGGGTAGTTGAACTGCTACCTGCCCCGTCAGTATCGCTCTCACTAGCACTGTCCGCCATGTTCCCAACTTCCCACAGCGTCAACAGACAGTGCGGAGTGGTTCATACTTGTGGTCTTGTAAAAAGGATGGGCAGACGGTGTCCCCCGGTGGCAACCTGTGGAATTATTCTCATTGCGGAATTAAAAGCAACGCTAGTGTGCTTGCAAATGTTCTCAGTTTTCAGTACAATAAAAACATTGTTTAGAAAAACTATGAAATAACACATGAAATCATGTAGTAACCAGAATACCTTTAATCTTATCGATGTCCTCAAGGTAGACAACCTATATGACAACTTTGCACACTGCTTTTTTTCTCAAACCGATTAAGGAGGTTTGGAACGCATTTTGAGAGAGTTGTTGAACGTACATTTGTGAAAATTGTTAATGCGTTTGAGCCAATCAGTTGTGTTGTGACCAACGTGATGTCTCTATTGTTGTAGTTTATATCATGTAAAAAAAAACAAAAATAAGCAAAGAGAAATGACAGTCCATCATTACTTTGAGTTATCATTATTTAAGTTAAGGTCTGTCAATAAGGAACTTTTAAAGCACTATGATGAAATTGGTGCTTATGCCACAGGAAAGGAAGACCCAGAGTTACTTCTTTAGAGGTAAGAGAAATTGGATAGTAACAGATGAATCTCAACATCAACTGTTCAGAGGAGACTTCAAGAATCAGGCCTTAATGATTGAATTGCTGCAAAGAAACTACCAGTGAAGCACACCAAGAACATATTTTCTTGGGACAAGTAACACAAGAAATTAAAATTAGACTTGTGGAAATTAATCTGATGAGTGCGAATCTGATATTTCTGGTTCCAACTGCCGAGTCTTTTTGAGACAACTATATTCCTCTGTCCTCTGGCTATCCAATATCATTAACAGGATCTCTTTGAAAATGCTACGATTATCATTGTTAACTGTTCAGTGGGGTAATTGAGACCTGGAGTGAGTGGACCTCTCATACCACAATAATCTTACGACACTTAACAGTAGTTTGTGTAAAATTCACCTTTACTTGTACTACAGCCAAAGTTAGGTGATATATCTCACCATACCCATCTAATCCTGCATCTATAAAAGTAATCATTATTTAGGTGTTTTTTTGTGAGAATATAATATCAGAGGATAATGCTCTTAAATCTGTGCTTTTTAAGACCTTGTCTAACCTTGATTTTCCATGTTCCAGGATGTAAATGTTTTTTTAGAATGGTGTAAAACTACTTACTTTTTATTATTTTTTCTTCCAAGTCTATAGCCATTGTAAACCTGTATCTGTATATGCTGATGTAGTTGTAGATTCAAATATTTTTTCAAGCAACCTGCCCTGTCTGCACATTCTGTATGTGTTTTGGAGTGATATTTGACAATATCACTTGGCAATGGGATACCTATGAAAATATTTTATAATTGTGCTTTGCTTTCAGCAAGCATATCTAATTACAATCAATTTTTACAAACCTGCTTTCAGAAAAGTTGGGACGCTGCATAAAATGCAAATAAAAACACAATGCAATCATGTGCAAATCACTTAAACCCTATATTCAATAGAAGATAGTAAACTAAAACCCTATTCAATAGAAGCTAGTACACTAAAACCCTATTCAATAGAAGATAGTACACCAAAAAAACACAAAATATGGGCATGTATTTTAAAAAAAACAATAAAACGTCTTAGTATTAACATTTAATATGTTGTCTTTGCACTATTATTTATATAATTTTGGTTTTAAAAGACTCGGACACTGCACAAGCCTAGAAAGCAAGCATATAGTGTACAGGATTTATTTATCAATCCAATTCCAAATGATACACAGTAACATTTTAAACATGGCTACTTCATTGTACACAACTTAAATCTGTGCAAAAATCCTTAGTACCCTAAAATGTAGAACCTCTATAATTTAAATGGCTCATCAGATGTTTATGGAATTACCCTCAAATTAAACCTGACAGTGTGCACTTTAACCCCATTATAAAATTAATTAAATCAAGTGTTTTTATACCGAGCACAAAAAATAAACTACTGTCGAAATATGCTTGGTGTTCATAATATGTCAGTAGACATACATAAACACAATCCCCACAAAAAAATAGGAAAGACAAAAACAACAAAAGAGCAGAACTGATTCTGATGTCAATCTTATTCCCACACCAAAGAAAACGTAGTAATGCCGTAGATGATGGTTTAAATTGACCCCTAAATGATTTTCTGAATCTCTAGGCCTTCACCATTTGGTAAAAATCCATAATATGTAATGTCAATCAAAGGAAGCCTAAATCTTTCACGTATTGTACCTGAATACTGATGTACCTGAAGACAGTTACAAGTTTGTGAGGTATTCACTAAATAACAATTGACAGTGAATTTTGGATTGACTGATGACAATTGTATTTAATGTGATGCACAAGTGGGTCTAAAGTATCCAAACACAAAACTGAGACTTGCATTGGTTAAAAGTACTTGCTAAACACATTACTGCTAAAAGAATTACTTTTCACAAGTACTTTTAACCAATGTTTTATTTCAATTACATTTAACGTTCAAACAGGCATTCATTAAAAACAAAAACCTGGTTTCAGTTTAAACACAATTTATTTATGCTTAAATAATGATTGGATCATCCAGTGTATGTCGGTTGTCATACATATGTTACCAGATCTATAATCAATGAATGCATTAGTTGGTCTCATATGAATGGATTCAAGGTAAAGAAAATGTCACCAAAACCCAAATAAATGCCCCACAGCTGTCGTAAAACCTAACATTACACTGCTAGAATGATTACAAATTATTGGCGTACACAAAAGGCTCTTAACTCTTAGAGCCCACAACACACATGATAACAGTTCAATGTTTAAACTGCCAGTCTATGTTATCTATTGGGGGGTAATAGCTCTCACATCCCCAGCCTTTAAAAGTAAAGGTGTGTGACACCTTGATAAAGCATTATACTGAAATCTCCCTCTTTATCCCGTTGTCCCTCAGTGGTGGCTGTGTTCATGTGTGTTTCATTAAAAACAGTCATAGTGACACAGTAGTAGTGGATAGACAGACAAACACGCCCTTTGTCTATTTCCTGACGCAGTATTGGCAAATTAGAAAAACAAACTAAAACAATGTGAATCTCATGCATAAAAATATTAGTACTCTGAGGAAATATGTTCACTGAAGTGATGTCCGAAAGTTTTTAGTGGGTTCTACAGAAATGGCCTAAGATTCAAATCAAGCCAATGTTATTGTTTTACAAACATTTCCTGCTCATCATTAGGCAGGAACACTCATGACATTCCATAAAGGTGGACTCAATATAGGGATTTCATTTCAAAGCTGTCAAACAACATTCTGTCAGCGCCTTATTTCAGAATTTTACAGTGTAATTTATATACAATAAAATCACCCCATTTTCATTACAAAACATACCCACATTATACACCCCATTGGCGTGGCTCCAGGAGCGAAAATATAAGGCTTGTAGAAGGTGACTCCACGTGTTCCTCTGATCTGTCAATCAAACGTCCTGTTGTGTCTCATTGGTCACAGAGATGCCTGGGGCCTTGAAGGAGCAAACCACGCCCTGTTCTCCCCGTCACCACAGTAACAATAGGTCATAACTGGACCCCAGGTTGTTGACAGATCAGTGAGTTTTTCATGCTCATGCGAAATCAAATAAAGTTGTCTTGCTGAAAACCATGCGTTAATGTGAAAGCTGCAGACACACGATCTGTTTGGTTCCAGTCATCTCCCTTCCAGGAAATCATATCAATAAACCTGCAAAACAAAACAAAAACATCCACACAGAACAGAACCGTTTAAATACCGTTATCATTAGAGCTTTTGTCATTGATGAATTAAATCCTTCCGCTAAGTCTAGGGAAAAATTCTGTTAACACAAAGATCAACACGGGCATTAGAAGAAAATAAAATAGTTCCTTTTGATTTTATTAAAATGGTTGGCTAACTGTCACTATAGACACAGGGACCTCTATATCCTTCCTATCAAAACTGGTATCTCTATATACTTCCTACCAAAACTGGTACCTCTATATTCCTCCTACCAATACTTGCACCTCTATATCCTTCCTAGCAACATTGGTACCTCTATATCCTTTCTACAAAACTGGTACCTCTATATCCTTCCTAGCAACATTGGTACCTCCATGTCCTTTCTACAAAACTGGTACCTCTATATCCTTCCTACCAACATTGGTACCTCTATGTCCTTTCTACAAAACTGGTACCTCGATATCCTTCCTAGCAACATTGGTACCTCTATATACGTCCTACCAACACCCCTCTAAATTATGAACACCAACTTAGTAACAAACATACCAGGTTGAACACACAACTGTTACGATTGCCCCTTTTTCCCTTCCTTCTTTTTCTCCTTTGTCCCTTCTCCAAGCTGGAGAGTGATAGATAAGGAGAGTGATAGAGAAGGAGAGTGATAGAGAAGGAGTGATAGAGAAGGAGAGTGATAGAGAAGGAGATTGATAGAGAAGGAGAGTGATAGAGAAGGAGAGTGATTGAGAAGGAGAGTGATAGAGAGAAACAAAGAAATGAAGAGAGAGAGATAAAGAAAGGGAGAGATGTTAAACAGGACAATAGTAAAGGGAGGTTTAGGCAAAAAGAACCAACAAGCAGCCGTTTGTCTCAACGCTGGAAGAGAGGCAGAGAAATGTTATTTTTAACTGTTGTCTTATCAGGTAAGTGTGTTAAATTTGTATTTACAGCAAAAACCTGAAAGCATTTAAGGTTAATTGTTTCGCACATTTCATCTGTTTCATCTTCATGTCTTGGGGATTAGGCCAAACAACCTTACCGGCCAAATGCTTAGCACTAGATTACACTTTTGTCCCGTTGATGTTCAGCATCATGCTGGACCACAGTGGTCCACATCGGACAGGCACAGCCCTCTTGCAGTGCATCAGATTGAGCTCTCTGACTGGTTTACACTGAACCAATCACATGCCACACCACTCCACACTGCTAGCCAATGGCTGGTATCTACTGACAGAACGCAACACTCCACAACACTAGTCATCTCCAATCCCGGTGTAAACCCACTGGACGACACACGTCTCAGTCCCATGTAGTGTAGCTCACTCCATAGGTACATCTAAATACATCCCTCCACACTACATGGCTATTCTACTGTTAGTGAATACAGTCTAGATACATCACTCCACACTACATGGCTATTCTACTGTTAGTGAATACAGTCTAGATACATCACTCCACACTACATGGCTATTCTACTGTTAGTGAATACAGTCTAGATACATCACTATTCTACTGTTAGTGAATACAGTCTAGATACATCACTCCACACTACATGGCTATTCTACTGTTAGTGAATACAGTCTAGATACATCACTCCACACTACATGGCTATTCTACTGTCAGTGAATACAGTCTAGATACATCACTCCACACTACATGGCTATTCTACTGTTAGTGAATACAGTCTAGATACATCACTCCACACTACATGGCTATTCTACTGTTAGTGAATACAGTCTAGATACATCACTCCACACTACATGGCTATTCTACTGTTAGTGAATGCAGTCTAGATACATCACTCCACACTACATGGCTATTCTACTGTTAGTGAATACAGTCTA
>JACXGK010015164.1:0-10736 GCA_016801125.1 Novumbra hubbsi | reverse complement strand
AACCCCTTACCTGACCTAGGTTCATGTTTACACCCAGGTTAACCCTAACCCTAGTCTTAACCCCTTACCTGACCTAGGTTCATGTTTACACCCAGGTTAACCCTAACCCTAGTCTTAACCCCTTACCTGACCTAGGTTCATGTTTACACCCAGGTTAACCCTAACCCTAGTCTCAACCCCATACCTGACCTAGGTTCATGTTTACACCCAGGTTAACCCTAACCCTAGTCTTAACCCCTTACCTGACCTAGGTTCATGTTTACACCCAGGTTAACCCTAACCCTAGTCTTAACCCCTTACCTGACCTAGGTTCATGTTTACACCCAGGTTAACCCTACCCGTAGATTCAACCCCCATACCTGACCTAGGTTAATGTTTACACATTAGGTTCACCCTACCCGTAGATTCAACCCCAAATGTTCATGTTCACAAAAGGGAATGAAAAGGAGAGCAGTGTTTGGCTCTAGCGGTCCCTTCCTTTGTGACTTTTAGTCTTAATGCCTTTTGGTTTGACAAAAAACTCCATTCTGTTCTTTCGTTTCTTTTGAAGTGTGTAAAGACAGAGCTAATTCACTCCAAGCACACCTCTTTTGTGCTCACCAGAGAGATACAAACCGTGGTTAAGGCTTTCTCCTCAGGCAGCAACAAGCCATGTGTGGTCTTAATGAGAGCCCTAATCTAGGTTTCCACTGTGTTGGCCAGCCTGGATGAGACTGCTTCTAGCCTGTTATTCCCCAGGGGGGAGTCCCCCCCGTCCCCCCTCCCCCCGTATGCTCCGGGCCTTATGAAAAAGACATGCTCCTTACCTTGCATGGCCTTGAGTACACACCTCCACATACTATATATTCTCAGTGTGAATGCACTAGCACACAAACGCGCGCACACACACACACACAAAATATTATGGGGGTGACAAACTTAACACAACGCAATGAAATGGACAGAGTCCAACACTCATAATGTCTCTTATCAACTTTGACAGGAATATATGTTCAAGCCTCAGTGACAGAGGTTGGTTCATTGTCATCATTCAAGGAAGAGAGGAAAGAAAGTACACGGATGTTTCCTGGTTCAGAATGTCTTGCTCTGTCTTTAGAGAAGCCCTGTTTTGCTCCGTTAAGCATTGTAAGGCCTGAACACTGTTTCAACCTCCCCAGAACCGACTGCTGAACAGAACCGAGCAGTTTTCTAACCAACTTTTTAGTTATTTAGTTGACACTCTTATCCAGAGAGCGTTCCTGTTGGTAAATTCATATTAAAATGGGTTTGTAGGATTACCACACAACCCAATGATGCAGCTATTAGCAAAGTACAATCCTGTGAACAAAATAAGTACACACCCTGCAAAGGATTTTATGTTCTGGACAAATGACATTGAAATATTAAATATTGAAACCCCATTTTGGAAAAAGTTAGGATGCTTCATAAGATGAAAAGTCAAAGGCAATGATGTGGAAATCATTTAAATCCTGTATTCAATAGGCAATAGTACATATCAAAAGTTGAAACGAAGACATTTTATTGTTTCATGACAAACATAGGCCCACTTTGAATTTGATGCCGGCAAGTTTGAAAACATTTGGGACAGAGGCAACAAAAGACTAGAAAAGTAGTGTAATGCTAAAACACTAAACATGGTGGATTATCACACAACTAATTACACTGCTCAAACAAATGAAGGGAAAATGTAATGAACACGGGATATCAAGTAAAAGGAACATCAGGGATATGAATCTGTCCATTTAGGAAACGTAAGCGATTGTGAATCAATGTCGCCTGTTTTGGTGCAAATGGAAGTGACAACAGGTGCTCTGGAGAGGCATTCCCCTTTTCAATTTATTCCAGTTTTGAAAGAAAAAAAATCCAAATTATTTCTTCCAAAAACAAAAACCTTTCACAGTTTAAATATTTAATATTTTAAATTAAATATAGGGGTAAATGATTGGCACATTCTTTTTTGTATTCTGTTTTCGTTTGCTTTTTACAAAACAACAATGTTTTCGGAAGCGAGGTTATGCTTTGCCAGCTTTCATTAGTCTGTAATCTCCAGAATGTCCCCCTTGGGCTGAAATAATGTATTGTTTCTTGCAACTGTCCAGCCTCCCCTGGAGGAACCCAGTTCCATGTACTGTTTAACATGATGGGGTACAGAATTATGTTGGTGGGCAGACAGACTGGAGTGAGAAGCACAAACATCATGTATCCGGTCTGCCATCTCTATCTCTAACTGTATGATCCCTTTTTCCTCCTCATCTCTTTCCATTGACAATCTCGTCAATTCGTGTCTCACTCCCCTGTTTATCTCTCCCTCTTTCTCTCTCTCTCTCTCGCTTACTGTATCTCACCCATCCAGTTACCTTTTTCCTCTGTGATCTCCCCATCCAGTTATCTTGCTCCTCTGTGATCTCCCCATCCAGTCACCTTCCTCCTCTGTGATCTCACCCATCCAGTTACCTTCCTCCTCTGTGATCTTACCCATCCAGTAAACTTACTCCTCTGTGATCTCCCCATTCAGGAGTCTGGTTCCCGTGACCCAGCTTTATGTGAGTGTGGATGCCAGCACCAAGGACAGTCTAAAGAAGATTGACCGGCCGCTCTTCAAAGACTTCTGGGCGCGGTTCCTGGAGAGCCTCAAGGCTTTGGGCGAGAAGGTGACTGTAACATGCGTTTCACCGTCAGATTGCTGGTTCTAATCCCACGGCCAACAATGTGCAAACACAATCTGTTATTGTGTCCTTGAGCAAGGCACTTAAAGGGGGAATATCTGAAATGTATCAATCTTGAAGTAATTGTTGAAACTTTTGCCACGCACCTAAGTATTGCAATAATGCGAGGTCCCTTGCAATTCCAAGCCCTGCGTTTTGTACTTTAAGACATCTGGTTCAGTAAAAGAAAATCTTCATTGAAGTACATATTTTCCAAAAGTAACCACAATGTTAGTAACTATATGCCTAACACTAAATGCCTTACTCTTTAGCACACATACATACAAGTAACCATGTATCTAAATTAATATATATGTGGCATGTAAAACCTTTTATCGGGAAGTCTTCACTTCCTGGCTACAATTAGCCTGTCAGTTTCCCCCTTTAAGTCTGTGGAATCTACTCCAGTTTGTTGACAGCTTTATTACATTTTCATTTGTGAGGCGGTTTTTATTGTACATCTTGTAAATGCAGCCTAAAAGATTGTTGGCTCAAAAGAAAGAAATGGAGAGTTCTGGGATGGCCAAGTCAAAGCCCGGATCTTAATCCTATTGAGATGCTGTGGGATGATTTGAAACGGGCCGTGCATGCAAGAAACCCTCAAACATCACACAGCTAAAAACATTCTGCTTGGAGGAGAGGGAAAAACCTTCTCCCAGTCGATGTCAGAGACTAATAGGCAGTTATAGGAAACATCATATTGAGGTTATTTCGGCCAAAGGAGGTGTTGTTTTCCTCTGTAGGAAATTACATCTTTGTATATTAAATTTTTTTTGGTTCAATTACATCATCTTTATCTATAGATATTGTTTGAAAGAAGATTAAATATTGATCAGTCCATTGTCCATAAAAAAATAACTAAATATTTCATGGCGTGTCCTAATGTTTTCCCATAACTGTATATACAGGAACGAGTATAGAATGTTTACATCCATCCCCTTATAGTGTTCTTTATATCCAAAATGAGACTTGTTGATGATTTTTAATATTTCAGGTACCCCGAGAGCAACTTTCTTAACAACTCTCTTTGCCTCTACCTTTCAGAGACAGAGGACCGTGTACAGACTGACTCTGGTGAAGGCATGGAACGTAGATGAACTGAAGTCCTATTCGGAGCTCATCTCCCTGGGACAGCCTGACTTCATCGAGGTCAAGGTACTGTAGGCAGATGCTTTTCTATCCACTCTGAGCTCTCTCTAAGAGCTTGGTCTCAAGTTGTACATTGGAAATATGGTTCACCTATATATTCCTGTTGTCATTTGGTCACTCAATCTCTTTTCCTTGTTTTTCTACCATTATCTAGCTCTTCTTTTTGTTTACTCTCTTCTGCAGTATGTGTAAAAGCAAATCACCCAACACTCTCTATCGCATTTTAAATCAATATAGAAGTCTTAAATTAGTTCTTGATTCACAGCTATGAGAGGAAGTGGACCTGAGTAGCCTCTCAGATCATTATCTTTCTAAAAAGTCAATAGATCTTTAAGGATAACTTTGTTTTATGGGATAATAAATTGAGCACGTCATACAGGCAATGGGGTAAAGAAACTTAAATACCTAATTTATATAAATATTCAGATCATTTGCCATCACATTCCAAGTTAAGTTTTGTCTTTTGATCATCCTTGAGATGTCCCTGGGACTTGATATTGGAGTCCATCTGGGACTAATTCAATTGATTGGACATGATTTAGAAAGATAGGCATAGATCTGGGTAAGATTTAAACAAATGGAAGACAAAGTAAGTGTGAAATGGAAGTGTGAAAGGGAAGACATAAGTAACCACCCAGATTCTTACTGGAGATGGCGGTCTAGCCAAACTAAGTAACTGGACAATAATGTTTTTGGTCAGAAGTGACCAAGAATCTAAATGGCCGCTCTAACAGACTTTTCTGTGGAAAACCTGGAAGTACCAAATTTCAAAGAGGTTTTTTGTAATGATATGAATGAATATAATACATGTTTTTTGCTCTCTTAACACATTTGCTGGTTTACTCATTTTGCCAGGGTGGAGAAGAAGAAGAATTTTGGAACTGTATTTTGTTTCATGCAGTTCTACTCACGACTAGTTTAGATACGCTAATTAACCAATCTGATAGGCATCAAACCGTCTAGATTGCTTTGGGTTTATCCTACTGTTCTCATTGTCATCCTTAGGTTGAGACAATGACTGACTACATTTTCATGGATTTCTCATGCTCCTCCACAATATATCTGACGTAGTTCAACTTTGGGGTGAATTTTGGGCTTTGGACTTTGGGGTAAACTGTTCAGCCTGTAAAATCACCACATGTTAACTCTTATTAGTTCTTAAGTCGTTACATTATTTTATTACTGACACTTAGGCATATTTTTAGGTTTTTGGTTTGCATTAGTCTCTTTCTTTGCCAGCCCAGCGGTTATCCTAGATGAATAACTTAATGGCACATCTCTCATGTTCCCCCCTTCGAATTTCAAAACCAGAAGCAAGCCTCAGCTGCATAGGTGATATGTTGTTGCTTAGCAACAACTGTTTGTAGCCCACTTTGGTCTTGTTTTGAATTTGGGATTTAGACTCTGTCTTTCTCTCTGCAGGCTAGAAAATGGTGTTAAATCACCAGAAAGGCAGGCGGCCCCAAATAAAACCCTCTACATTGGACAGGCAAGGACTGAGTATATACCAAGGCTTCTATAGTACACAATCCAAGCTCCAGCCTGCAACATGACTTGAAAGCCATGTATGACTGTTTCACTTGTCCTCACATTGCCATTTGTAGTTTCAATATGCTCGAACCTACTTTAGGATTGTTTTTACACCGATGCATCGATATGTAGTTGTTGGATTGCGCAGGAAAAATGGCGCTCGAAAGCACAAAAACCCCACAAATCCAAAGAACCGTCTCCCGATGAATCATGTGTTTTTCAGTCCAACAATATAATACGGCTTACGTTATAATAGTGGCACACTATTAACAATATTAACAATGAAACCGTTAATCACAATTATGTGCGCAACCGTTAATCATCAACTGAACGGTCATAGTGGTGACGGGCCTGCCGGTTGGCCAGTGTAACGTTGATGCTCTGGGCAGGGTTCGACCAAAGCACTACACCCTAGCGGTTTAGCGATTGGTATTTCACAGGAGAGTTGGAGCTGACACCTTGATGGAGTGCACCGGCCCTGGACTCGGATAAGCCCAGATCATTGACTCATGACTGCTGCGCTCATTGCAGGGTGGTATACGTTTTTTAGTGTTGGTGGGAGGGGGGTGAGTGAACTTCAGGGTTTCTTACTTTAGCGGTGTTCTCAATATTAATGTTTGTTTTGGGGGGTGGCTTTCTGTGCGAACGACACCTTACTATATTCCCCTTTCGGATCTCGGTGTTTGGCGGTGGGCCCTTTAAAGGTGATGAACGGTACTCTCGTTGTCTTCTGTGTGTGTGTGTGTGTGTTTCTGTAGGAGGCTCTGTCGTTGATGCGTTGCTTATCAGCTATTCACAAGCACCCTTGTTCTTGACAATGCGCACCACAAAACACAGTTGATGGCCTTTCTGCCATATTCCTGATGTGTCCAAAACCGTCCTGTGTTACTACTCCTCACCACCACTGTTCTGCAGGTGTGAAATAGGAAAGTGATAGGAGACCGGTTTTAACCTACAGAGATCAATATCGCACGCACCCAGCATACAAGCACACTAAGCGGCCCTTGAGAAGACAGAATTGATCGATTCCGTATCGGGCATAAGCTGGACCTCTCTCTACCCGTCTTGTCCTGGGGTGATTTATACCGGCCCCGCCAGTGTCTGGGGTGGTTATTCAACAGGCTGAAGACACGCAGGGTTCCTCATCAATCTCCCAGACGCCCGTCTAGCCGTCCACCTGCCCCCCATTCCTTATCCGCAGATGGACTCCTGACCCGCCCACAGCCGTTGGGGTTACCGGGGGGTGTTGGAGAGGGGTTGTGGAAGGAAGAGCTTGAAGAGTTTGGGGGTGCCGTTTGGGGGCAGAGGCAACCTATTTTGCTCTCTTGAGAGCTCCATCCCTTCCATCCCACCGATGTTTTTATAGGCGATAAACACGACTAGTCTCTACCTCCTGTGTCTGAATAGGAGAGTTGTATTTCTGTGCTTCTGGGTTGGAATGAATATGCTGTTTGTGCAGGTTTGAAATTAATGTAAAATGCTGTGCTTGTATTTGTGCTACACATTGATGTGTATCTCAGGTATTTGAACCAGCCACCCTTCGGGGACTTCCCCAACCCTCTAACTGTACACCGATAATGTCTGTTTGGGATTACCCTTCAGTTCTATCGTCAGGAAACTGTGACCCAAATGTAGGTCTTTAAGTTACAAAACACTGCTGTACTCACAAACATGACCAAAATATACATGCTGACATGCTAACTGCCACATGCAGACTTACAAGAACAATGTACAGGCGCCATAAATTAAACTATAAAGCAACCCAACCATCTATAGAGCAGGCCTTCATTTTGTAAGCTTGTTGTTAGGCTGTTGACATTTTAAGATGTCAACACTCCTTTCTACCCACTTTTTCTCCAATCTTCCATGTGCTCTCTTTCTCACTCTCCCCCCCTCCAGGGAGTGACATACTGTGGGGAAAGCTCAGCCAGTAGCCTGACCATGGCCAACGTGCCTTGGCATGAAGAGGTCATCCATTTTGTGCAGCAGTTGGTGGACATGCTGCCTCAGTACCAAATAGCCTGTGAGCATGAGCACTCCAACTGCCTGCTTGTGGCACACACCAAGGTAAATCCCTCTACACCGCGCCTCACCTATGGGACCTCATTAAATCATTTCAGGAAAGCTTCATTCATTCCTCCCTAATTAATTAGTCATTAATGAAATAAGAGGAATGTTGGAACAGTGATACATATTGCTTTTTTTGGCTCAGCTTGAAATGTAAATTAATATGCGGTAAAATATTGTTGGCTGTTAACATTAAGGTCAGCTTTTATTTGAGGTATTTGTATGCATATTGGTTTTACAGTTTCGAAATTACCACACTTCAAGTTTTGCAGATATGTACCGTATACATCATCTATTCTGAAGTGTTCCTTTTCCCATGGTGCTCTCCCCACACACTAGTTAGACAAATGCCGATTTAAGTATGTTGATAGTGAGATAGGGATGATATAGGGATGAGGGAGGACAGGGCAGTGAGCAGATTGGAAAGCAGAGATGGAGAAGAGGAAGTGGAAGTGAGGAAGGGGGGCCACCAGTAAACTGGGTTTGACAAAAAGTGTCCAGAAATGGACAGATTGAAGCCAAGGTTATACAACACACCACTTGGCCAGTGCAAATGCATTTAATTAGGCTGAGATCTATTTGTTCTAGTCTAAACTACAAAAGTTTATTTTGCTATTTTACCAGTCCACCATTCACCAGTAATATCAGTAACATTAATCAAATTGGGTTCAGAAGATAACCTAGGTAACTTCTTCTAATCTTAGACAGCACATCCTTAGACCGCTCTATTAAGCGGCTTGTTCTAATGTTCATTCTTAGATACATGCAGGGATACTTGCGTAATTTCCTCTGTTACACTGTAAAAGGTTAGACTGCTGAATTGAAAATAATGAAACTCATTCACTTTGAAGAGAATTTAGCCCTTCATTTCCTTCAGCCTGAAACATTTCCTTCAACATTGTGTTTTTTATCCAGAAACTGCGAAAGCAACTCCAATGGTTTACAGGCTGGTGAGGTAATTTTGTCCTAGTTTTTTCATCTGCGTAAACTAGGAGCTTCCACAACAGAGGAGTTGACTACTTATACAAGCAACATACAGTGCCTTTGGAATTATTCAGACCCTTTACTTTCTTCAGTTTTTCTTGTGTTTTAGACTAAATCAAGAGGGTGTCTGTATAGAAAACACACTATGCATCTCTCTTCAAAATATGCCATTGTTTTCTATTTCTTGCGGTTTTATTCATGTATTTATCTGCTATTGCCTAGTGTGTAGGCAGATATAGGTCTATAAATGTGCACGTGGGGTTTCTAATAGGCTAGTAATTATTGCGATACCGTGCTTCCGAATGTAATTATTTGTTACCGTGCACAGAAATGTTTTTAATATTTATTGCGATTTCCAATTTTCAAACAACAGTTTAATGTTTAAAGTCTACCCATTACGACTCGTTCTCCTGAGAAATCATTATTAAATATGGCTGGGCCTTGCAAGGACATTCACAGTCCCAAAGCCACTCCAACGTTGTGATAGTTGTGTGCTTCAGGACATTGTCATACCGTCTTTGCCCCAGTCTGAGGTCCTGTGCCCCCCTGGATCAGGTTTTATTCAAGAACCTGTGTTTTGTTCTGTCCATTCATTCCTCAAACCTGACCTGTCTGTCTTCCAGGTTCTGGCACTGAGAGGAATTACCATAGCATGATGCTCCACCAATCATGTTTCACTTTAGGGATGCTCTTAGCCCGGTGATGAGACTCATTTAGAAGTAAGAAGTAGGTCTCGGGACTCATGCCTCTCATAGTCCTTCAGGCTGCATGTGTTTTATCCAGGAGTGTCCTCCGTCTAGCCGCTCAAATATAAAGGCCTTTCAATAAACTGGCACACATTTCTAAAGATTTGTTTTCCCTAATTATTATTAATTCCCCTTTATTGTGTTGAAAGTCAGTCTTCTAAACCTCCTTTTAAAGGTTATTTCTCTATTCTATTGGGGAAAACGCATATGCTCTTTATCTATTACTGATCCATACAAGTGTTTAGTCACACAAACCTTGACTTAATTATCGTTTTTGTTCAACGATAAAACCTTCTTTACCCTTTTTTTTACCCTTTTTTTCCGGCAAGCTGATTGCGTTTTGATTTTACATCGGTTTTTCCTCTTTCAGTCAGCATTTCATATTTCCCTGCTCTCTGTAAGAAAGTGGTAGAGCTAGCTGACTGGGGCTTGCAAGACCTTTGATTTGATCAAATGTCTATAAGCAAACAGTAGTGTTAGTTAGCAGCAAATCAGCATAGAAACAATCAAGATGTTTTGATCAGTGAGGCCAAATGGCTGTTATATTATGACATGGAGTTAAACAGCTCTTACATTTTTCTACAATCTGTGATTGTACAAGTGGTAGTGCTTTGTCAGGCAGTTACTTTGAAAGCTATTCATCAGGCATCCTGAACTGTGATTTACATCCATCTCCACCAATAAGTGGACATGTTAGTCAGGCATCCTGAACGGTGATTTACATCCATCTCCACCAATAAGTGGACATGTTAGTCAGGCATCCTGAACTGTGATTTACATCCATCTCGACCAATAAGTGGACATGTTAGTCAGGCATCCTGAACTGTGATTTACATCCATCTCCACCAATAAGTGGACATGTTAGTCACCTGGCTGAAGATGCCTGCTTGCCACACATGCTTTTTAGAAACTGCATACTTTGATTCTTAATGCTAATTGGCTGAAAACTGTGCTACATTTAAACAGGAAAGCCAAGGAGGCTTAGTATATGACAAATATACCATGGCTACAAGCTCTTCTTAGGCCCTAATACTTATAACCTTGGCATACTGTCACATATATGACGGCTTGATAATTAAGTGTAGCTCCTCTCCTACGTTGCCTACAGCCTTTTAAATATCGTCGTTAAAATGACCACTTTGTATTTGCTTTAATGGCCATTACTCTGTAGTTCTTGCCTGTTATGAGCCCAAAAAATACTTTTAAATACACCTCAATGGAAAAAGGTTTCAATCCAGTAGTGGATTATGTTGCTTTTGTATGCTGCATCTGTTTGTGCCATTTCACGTTGGAGGTCCATCTGTGTCTGTAATGGCGGTGAAAAGCCATAAAACATTCTGTCAAAGATTACTCCCTGGGAACTTTCTGGGTAGATTAGGCGAATGGTCTAGATGTTAATTTCTTATCTTGTATTGAGAGTTTTGTAAAGCTTTTCGCTGTTATGAAACAGTGTCTGTAGCCCTCCCGTTTTCTGCAGCATCCTTAACGAGAACAGAGTGGTTGGTATTTTGTCTTGTATTGAGAGTTTTGTAAAGCTTTTCGCTGTTATGAAACG